>PVKS010024804.1:0-30627 GCA_004027875.1 Aplodontia rufa | reverse complement strand
GACAATGAGAAAGTTGGTCTAGTAGCATGAGTTAAATCCAGATAAGATGTAATGCTTTACAATCTAATACTTTTTTTAGAGTTATAGTGGGAAGGGGAAGGGAGGGATAAGGGAGGGTAATTGGGGGGGCACTCCTGGGGATAATTGCAATATCCAGAATATATACACATTTTATATTATTTTGTTAAAATCTTGTAAGATTGTTCAAAAATAAAAAAAAAGAATTTGAGGGACACAAGCATCAAATACAAATTCATTTTATTAATTATTTAAATGTTCTCATGTCTTACATTTGGTTCTGTTTTATGAGTACATGTTCACCTGGGAGCCAAAGAAAGAAATCCCTCTATCTTCATTTTCATATTTAATACCAGACTAACCCTTATCAAAATCAAATATTATAAGTTTGGATATAAAAGTCTAAAATCCTGCAGTGCCTTTTTATCCAATGGCTTGTACAGTAGCGGGATTAATTGTGCACCAGTTATTAAAGGTTGATATCTCTTAAATACTGAAGGAGTTGGAAATCAATAATGTCACATCTCTTTGTGTTAATTCTGTGCACTTGGTGAAGCCTAATTTTAGAAGAAAGCATGTAAATGACTGTGATCTTAAATAAAAAAAAATGTTCTCTAAAGTTTTAGAAGTAAAAAAAAAAAACAAACTAAAAATAAAAACAAAAAATAAAAATACCTAAAAATGAAGAAAAAGCTTTGGAACCAGGTGATGAGTAGTGGTTAATGGCAGTCCAACTGGTCTAATACACATGATACTTGTTCATCAAATTATTAAAAGACTTAGAAAATTCTGCTACCTTTCGGACAGCTAGGAGAGTCACTCCTAATTCAATTTTGCAATTTTCAGATATTCTTATTCTTGCTCAGCATGGAAAAATATACTTTGTAAAATCAAATTATAAATCACATCAAATTTTGTTTTGTTGAAAATACCTTTAGCGTCCATTTTATATGCCATTCTCTTCTCTGAGCTATTATTATCTCTAATATTCTTGGTATATTAATTTTGTCCCTTCTCAATATTATTTCTCCCTGATCATGCTTGCCAAATTTTTGATGTGCATTAATATATGCAAAGATTTTCAATTCATTCTAATCAACAATTCTAGTATTCTTTGCTTGCTTATTTTTATTGCATCAAATTTTCTTTTTATTATTAATTCATTCCTAACTCCTATCACTTTTAAATTTATTTTTAATATTTTGTTACTTAAATCAAAAGCCTAATATATAAATATAGCTAACTAATCGTGCTTTTAATTAATACATTTAAAGGTATGATTTCTCTTTGATTACTATTTTGGCCTTTTTCCCTTTGGATTATGACTGGTTAAAACTCATTACATTTTTATTCCAAATAGAATCTCCTTTAATTGCTTTTTTAAGATAAGATATTCTTAGCAGAAATCCTATACACACACATATATATATATATATATATATATATATATATATATAAATTAAAAAACAACATTTCCTTGAATTTTATGTTTTTAATGTAACTATTTTTTATTGATAAATTTATTTTTGAGCAACCCTACAAGTTTTTAAGAAAATAATATAAAATGTGTATAGATTCTGGATATTAGATTTACCCCCAGGAGTGCCCCCCCAATTACTCACCCTTATCCCTCCTTTCCCCTTCCCATAATATCTCTAAAAAAGTATTAAGTTGTATAACATTACACCTTATCTGGATTTAACACATGATAATAGACTACCTTTCTCAATGGCCTGGGTTTAAACCCAGCCTCCACAAATGAGTGGAGACATTCGACCTTTGGTTCTCTGGGTTAACCTGATTTTACTCAGCATAATTTCTTCCATAACCATCCATTTACCATCAAAGGCTGAAATATCATTGTGTCTAATTGCTATGTAAAATTCCATGGTATATATGTACACAATTTTTGGATCCACTCATCCAGTGAGGGACGTCTGGGTTGTTTACATAGTCTAGCAATAGAAAATTGTGCTGCTATGAACATAAATATTGCTGTGTCACTATAATGTGCTGATTCTAAATGCCCTGGAAAAATACTCAGGAGTGGAATAGCAGGATCATATGGTGGGCTCACCCCTAGTTTTTTTGAGGATTCTCTACCCTGCATTCCAGAGGGGCTGTACCAGTCTGCAGCTCCCCCAACAGTGTGTTAGCATGCCTATCTCTCCACAGCCCCTCCAGCATCTGCTATTGTTTATTTTCTTCATTTTTTCCATTCTGAGTGGCGTAAGGTGATATCTTAATGTAGTTTTCATTTGCATTTCTCTGATTACTAGTGATTTAGAGCACTTTCTCATGTGTTCATTGGCTTGATCAATGTTCTCTGTTGAGAAGTTTCTATTTAGCTCTTTGGCCCATTTATTAATTGGGTTGTTTGTGCTTTTGGAGTTGAAATTTTTGAGGATTTTATAGATTCTGGATATGAGGCCCCATCAGAGGAATCATAGCCCATGATTCTCTCCATTTTCGTAGGAAACCTCTTGACTCTTTTGATTGTTTCCTTGGCTGTACAAAAGCTATTCCATTGGTCTTCTTTCCTATCTTGATACCAGTACCATGCTTTCTTTGTTACTATGACTCCATAGTATAGTTTTAAATATGGTATGGCAAAACCACCTGTTTCATCTTTCTTGTTTAGTAGTGTTTTTGGCAATTCTTGGTTTCTTATTGTTCCAAATGAACTTGAGAATTTCTTTTTCTATGTCAGTATTTTTATCCCTTTGATTTCTTTCTCTTGCCTAATCTCTCCAACTAAGGTTTCAAGGACAATATTGAATAAAAGTGCTGAGAGTGGACAGCCTTGTCTTGTTCCAGATTTTAGTGGAAATGCTTTCAGTTTTTCTCCATTTATTTCTCAATTTATTATTATACCAGCTGAGAGTTTAGCATATATTGCTTTTACAAAGTTCAGAAATGATCCTTTGAACCCTATCTTCTCCAGAGTTTTCAACCTAAAAGGGTGCTGGATTTTATCAAAGGCCTTTTCTGCATCCATTGAGATGATCATATGGTTTTTATCCTTGATTCTGTTTAAGTGGTGAATTTTGTTAATTGTTTTGTGTATGTTGAACCAGCCCTGCATACCTGGGATGAAGCCCACTTGATCATGATGGACTATTTTCTTTATAAGTTATTGAATATGATTTGCTAGTACTTTATTAAGGATTTTTGCATCCAAGTTCATCAGGAATATTGGTCTGTAATTTTATTTTTTTGATGTATCCTTGTCAGGTTTTGGTATCAGAGTTATGGTTGCTTCATAAAAATGGATGGGAGCATTCCCTCTTTTTCAATTTCTTGAAATAACTTAATAAGGAGAGGTGTTAGTTCCTCCTCAAAACTGTGGTAAAAATAAGTGGAGAAGCCATCAGGTCCTGGGCTTTTCTTCTTTGGTAGACTTTTAATTGCAATATGGATTTCAATGCCTGTGATTGGGCTATTTAGGAATTCAGTATCATTCTGAGTCAATTTAGGGATGTTGTATATGTCAAGAAATTTATCCATTCCCTCCAAATTATCAATTTTGGAGGAGTATAGGTTTTCAAAATATGATCTTATAATTTGTCAGAATTTTATTATGATTTTAATACTCGATGAAAGCTGTAAGGAAAAAAAACTTTAGATTTTTTAAGATATATTTTCAGTTTTGTGCATGATCAAATTGCATGAATACTTTAGTCCCTGGTCTATCTGTAAGTTAGTGTTCTGCACCTAGTCTGGTGTTAAAACTCTCTTTCTGTAGTTCAAACTTATTATATATACATATTTTCATATACTCTGTATATACATGTGAATTCTTAATACTCTTGATTAATTTCTTAGCTGAGCAGAAGTTTCTCAGTTTAATGCCATTCCAGTTATTAATTCTTGGTTTTAAATCTTGTGCTACAGGAGTCTTCTTAAGGAAGAAAGTACCTACACTAATATGGTGGAGTGTTGACCCTATTTTATTTTTTTATAATTGTATGGTTGCTAGTTTAATTCCTGGTTCTTTGATCCATATTGAATTAATTGTTGTGCAGTGGGAGAGATAAGAATCTAATTTCAAGTGTCTGCATATGGCTGTCCAGTTTGTCCAGTATCCAGAATATATAAAGGACTCAAAAAAAAAAAAAAACAAAAAGCAAACCAATCAATAAATGCACTATGGAACTAAACAGAAACTTCTCAACAGAGGAAGTTCAAAAAACCAAAATATAAATAAGAAAATGTTCTACATCGCTAGCAATCACAGAAAAGCAAATCAAAATCACACTGATATTCCACTGCATACTAGTTAGATTGACAAAAATGAAGAACATAAACAGTAATAGATGCTGGAGGAGTTGTGGGGAGAAAGGAACACTAACACACTGTGGTGGGACTGTAAACTGGTATAGCCATTCTGGAAAGCAATGTGAAGACTCCTCATAAAATTAGGGATCAAATCACTGTATGACCCAGCGATACCATTTCTGGGTATTTTGCAGGAAGAGCTAGAATCAGTTTATTGCAGAGATACAGCTACATCAATGTTTATAGCTGCTCAATGTACAATAGTGAAATTATGGAAACAACCTAAATGCCCTTCACTGGATGAATAGATCCAAAAACTGTTATACACACACACACACACACACACACACACACACACACACACAATGGAGTTCTACACAGCCATTAGAAAAAAATGAGATCATGGCTTTTGTAGATAAAAGGATGGAAATGGAAAAAATCATGCTGAGTGAAACAAGCCAAACACAGAGACTTAGGGTCTTGATTCACATGGGAAGCTAGATTAAAACTTAAGACAAAATGATAGTTAATCTAGTTAATTTAATAGATCCACCAAATTTGAACTAACATATAAGCTGTGAGAACTATAGCTATCAAGGGTGTGGGAGGGAGAAAGGGAGGCAGGACCGGAAAGGAAAAGGGGATGTGATCAATACTGTAGAGTACACCTGACTCACATGAAAAGCACAAACATACCCAGGCAAGAGTATAAATCTAGTAATTTTGATGATTAAAATACATGCATATGGATTCGTATACCTGTAACATGGGGACATCACAGAGGAGATGAGATTGGGGAGTGGGTGAAGGGGGTGAGATCCTGGACAAGAATTGGGTTTAAGCTGCTATCATTAGGTATCCATGTATGAATTTGAGGCAATGAATCCCTTCAATATGTAAGACTATGTTGAACCAATAATAATAATAATAATACAGGTGGTGAATAGCTGAAGTTTTTAACTACTGAAAATCTCACTCTTTTCTCTGTAAAATAGCTATTACTTTAATATTAGAGCTGGAAAAGGGAATCAAAACACAAACTGGAAACACAAAGAAGTAACCACAGACAAGAAAAATCTGAAGGTGAGAGGCAAGAAACAAAAATGAGTCCCATTCACATGTGTAAAGAATTAAAGAATTAATTGAATAAAATTTTAAAATCTAGAATGGAATCAGCTCAAGGGACCAATATTTCAAAAGGAAAAATATATCAAGAAATAATTTGAAGGGCTGGAGCAGTGGCTCAGAGGTTGCAGCACTTGCCTGGCATGCACAAGGATGCAGGTTCAAACCCTAACACCACGTACACAATGAAGTACTGGAGCAATTAAAGCAAAATAAAAAAATACATGTATTTCTCTTTCTGTTTCTCCCTCTCTCTGTCTGTTTGTCTGTCTCTCTCTCTCTCTCACTATCCCTCTCTTTTGAAAGAAAGAAAGAAAAAGAAAGAAAGAAAGAAAGAAAGAAAGAAAGAAAGAAAGAAAGAAAGAAAGAAAGAAAAAAGATTTGAAGTCCAGAGTAGAGCTTTCACAGAGGACAGAGGAGTGGTCGGATGAAAGATCAGAGCACCTGAAACCCATGAAGACTTTCTTCATTGGCTTTGCTTTTGTCTTATAGTTCATATTCACATGTGTTTGCTCCATAGATACGTTGTTGGTGTATTTTAAGTTATAATTTGAATATGAATCACCTAGGGATCATGACATAACGCAGATTTTAAGGGTTGGGTAGGGCTGCTCTGTACATCTGTGTGTGGTGCTGTGAGGACATTTACCTTACTCTCATAACTTAGAAGTCCTTTAGATGAATGTAGATAATCCAAAAGGGGTAGAAGAACACACACCCTGGGGACATCTGTGGACTGAAAGATTAATTTGGACATGTAAGAGTCTGACGCTTTTAAACCTTATGGAATAAAGTATGCTGGGAGAGAGGCTGGAGGACATGGATTTCCTGCCGAAGTGCGCTGTTTCTCATGTTAAGGAAAAGCTAGAATCAGAGGCGATCTTCTATTCCACCCACAGAACATGTGTTCCTCTGGATGAGAGGGATTCTTAAGCTTCGTATTCCTTATATGTCATGTTAACTCCTCATGGTCTAAAATATCCTGAAATAAAAAGATTGAATATGCTACAATTTACAAAAGGAACATAACAGCAGTGTTGCTTATGAAGCAAGTAATAGCAGCCATTGGTAACAATAATAGTCAAAAGAATTGCTAAAATAGCCTGGAGTCATTGTTTTATTTTACCTCTGAACATTGTCTTTATAATAAGAAATTCTACTTGTCAATTTATTTAATTGTAGTTTGTCTGTAATTTATGAACAATTATTTCTTTATTATCATTACTAAGACAATATACTGATGATGCTTTCTTTGAAATGAAGATGTTTTTGAAATAATTTAAGGAAGAAGATGACTGGAAATTTTATGTGAGCCGAAAGCTTACAAACATACAGCAAGTTTTTCACTGGAGTCCTGTATAAGGGAACTTTTAAAATAACCATTGCTTGCAGTTCTTTATGCTAGGAAACTAGCAAGAAAACTATATCAAGTTTGATTTCATAATTGAGAATCAAAATATAAATAATTATAAAGAAATAAAATAATTTAAAACAATTCTCACATTGATACAATCTGAAAGGCTTCCCAAATGCCCTAGGTGCCTTCTAAAAGCTGCAAAATTTTTGTTCTAGAGGAATTGTAGTATGAAGTTACATTTACAGTAGAATACAGTGACACATGACATTGAAAAACTTAACATGCTGAGGAAGTCTCCCAGAGACATTTACTCTGATATCAGAACCTATCAGATACCTTTCTATTTTCAGTACGATATTGGTGAAGCATCACCATGCTTCAGTTATGTTTACTCAAATTTCCCACTTTGGACATCTCTTAAATACTCCCACTACACCCCCAAATAAAACATTGTGTGATCCACATAGTGAGGAATTTCATCTGACATTTCACAACCATTATTAAAAATTCCAACAAAATATATTTAATCCTGTGCATAAGAAAATTGATGAATGCAAGACAAGATGGAGCACTCCCTTTGATAATCCATCATGGTTTCAATCTCAAAATTGTTTAGTTTACCTGCACATCAATTTTCTTTTTTCTCTCTTACTCAGTCTATGTGGCTTTTCTCAAGCTGGTCATTTTAAATAAATCCTTTACAACACCACTATACATGCTTTACTTATTATATGCAACTGTCTCTTACTAAACCAAAGCAGTCCTTTAATATGGAGTATTATCTGATTCTAAGGAATTGACATTTTATTTTGTAATTTCATTGATATAGAGTGGAAATTGAATTCTTACCTTTTTACTTACTATTAATGTGACATGGCAAATTATTTTATCATTATCCACCTTTGCCTTTTTTTGTACAATGGGAATAAGATACTCCTTGTAGGGTTTTTTTTTTTAAAGAGAGAATGACAGTGAGAGAGAGAGAGAGAGACAGAAACAATTTTTTATTTAGTTTTTCATGTTGCTTTTGTTGCTCCAAGACTTCGTTGTGTACATGGTGCTGGGGTTCGAACTCGAGAACTCACAAATCCCAGGCAAGCGCTGTAACCACCTAGCCACTGCTCCAGCCCCTCCTTGTAGGAGTTTTGTGAGTACAAAAAAAAAAAAAAAATAGAAAGATTAGTATAGCATAAGTTCCTTATCAGTATAAGTTCTCATGACTTTCTTTATATCTCCTGTTCCTGAAATAGTAGAGCAGTAGAGCAGTTTTTGCATTATATATATATTTAGAGAAATTCTTGAGGGAAATTTCTAATGCAAGCAATCTAGAAACTCCATGTGTACTAAAATGATAATAATAACTACAAATACAAGTTAAAAGTTTGTACTACGGGACTCCTCAAATTCATTAATGATTATATTTTTGACCCAAAACATCAAATCATTCTGCCATTTAAATTGGTCTCCTAATCTCTTGAATCTTACAGTGAGGTTTTTGATTTATAATATTTTGCAAAGATAATAATGATTTCTCATCTTGTCAAATAATGTTTGTTTACAAAGGAATTCATAAGTTGAGAACCTATTTCATATAGAGATTAAACAAACACATTTAAGTGGGCCATTTATTAAGTAATGCTGGTTTTTCTGTCACCTCTATCAGTTATAACTTTTGCTATGTTTTCATGTTAAAACACAACTCAATTTGCATTTAAGTCAAAACCAAAATATATGTAACATTAGATATTGGTTTTTTACACTTTGAAGATTAGTTAATGCTTGGAGGATATGAAGTCACACTTTTAAATTATGCACTTATTATAAGATATACAGCAAATGAGCACAGGAGGGCACCCTTTCTTAGAGCTTTCTTATGAGGGCATCATAGGAAAATATTTCATTATTCTGTAGAAATGTGAAGGACTGATTAACACTTTCAAAATTGTTGCATGACATACAGTAGTCTGTAACTAGTATGAGGACATTAATATTATCCTTGGTACAGTAGAACTCAATTTCCTGTTGATTAAGGCTTTCAGTAGGATTTGCAACAAATGGCCCTTCAATTTACTTGTTTTGTTCCCTGACTCATATTTTTACTCTGTCCAGAATATTCTCCCTGTCACTCCCATGTGTCACTCCATGAATTTCCCATGTACAAATTTCATAAAGACAAGGCCATGGTTCAAACAATTCTTTGCTGATGAGATCATTCTCTATAATATGTTCAGAGGAGTTAAGAAAATCGATTCGTCCTGCAAAAGAAAAGTTTTCACTTTTGAATATTGCCATGTTACATGAAGTGACATGGTATGAGAAATGAAGTGATTACTCTTCACTAAATAATGTAAACTGAGTCAGTCGTATGTCTTTGGTAATAGGAATTGATAAATACATGAATTCAGGATTACAGGGACAGAGAAACACATAAAACATGGGACATGGCAATTAGTCAAGTTCTTAAGAAAACAATTGATAAATAAATAAATAACAAGTGAAATAGTAAACTATGAGATGAAGTGAAGCCCAACAGGAAAAAGTCTCTTAAAAGTTAGGCAGATCAGAGTGTGGCTGAAGCATCATAAAAAGAGACCTCTAGAATGGGAAACACTAGCCAGGCTACTAGAATGGAGATCTGGGCTTTTCCTGATTGTAGTCCAGTTTTTGAAATTGCATTATTATTTTATCACTAAAATAACTTCCTATTTTTTCTGACATTTTGTATATAACTTACACTTCTGTTAAGAATGCTAACTAGTACTTGTTTTAGTCTCAAATGTCTCAAAAAGAACACACCATGCTACCTTCTTCGGAGTTTTTCTGATTGCCTCAGACCTCCTGACACTTAACACAGTTGAGTGGTACTTTTTCCAACAGGAGTCTGATTCCATACTTTCCTAAATCTTCCTCCTCCTTATTGGCCATATATTGTGGATCCGGTTTTACTGGTATATTCAAGCTTATCAGTGCATCTTGTTTGTTAGTTTTCTTGCTACTTCTTTAGACTCTTAAAAGTGAAACTTTTAGGACTTGATTAAGAGCTGTATTCTTTTTTCACACTAGACTACACTCCTTGGAGATCTTGTTCACTTGAACGATCTTAAAGTTCATGGAGACCATGATGAAGCCAATTTCCACCTCTGGTGTGTTAGCTCTTCTCTGAGCATGTTACCTATCCATCCAACTGTTTTCTTGACATATACACTAGAATTACCACATAGATACCTAAATTAATATTCTGCCAGAAAATCTTGCTTCCTAAACTAGCATCTTCTTGAATCAAACACCACCCTCTCCCCACCCACAGAGGGTAGAATATGATTCCTTCCATCTCCACAATCTTTTTTATCCTCCATAAACAATTAAGCACAATTTGGTTTATATAATAAACATTCCTCATGTCAGTCTACTTCTCTTCATCTGAAGCCCCCTTTTTTTCAAGCTCCTCGTCTACTAAAATAACCTGACCTTCTACTCATCACCACATGCTAACTGAAGTCACAATTTTTATAACTATAAACCCCATTACGCTAGTCACCTGAATAAAATATTTCAAAGTTTTCCTTTTGTATTTAAAATGCAACTAAACTTATATTTATGTCATATACGATCCTGCATGATTTTCTCCAAAACACGTTTTGGATTTTATTTTGTTCACATCTTTGGTCAATATGGTCCAACAGCCACGTTGGAATTTTTCCAGTTTCTGAAACACTTGAAACTACAAAAAAATAATATATGTATATAATGTGGGGTGTTAGCATAAAATCTGTTAAACTTTTGTCCTAAAAGTTAGGATTCCATGCTTTTTCTCCTCCCTTGAGTCTCAGCTTAGGTATTAACTCTTCAGAGATACATTCTGTCTGAAATCCCTCCACTCTGTTTAAAGTTTCTCCAATTGACCGCAAATCACAACTTCCTATTCATATATATTCAAGCAATTACCACAATTTTAACTTAGCTATTTGTTTACTTGCTTCTTTTCTACCAATCCCAGCCTTCTTCAGATTCTAAGCAACAGATGTTTCATTTCATCCATCACTATTTAACCAGTACATGATACACTACTGAGAACACAAAATCTAGTATGCAGTTCTAGCTAGAGAATAAGACACAATTTAAAGTTGTTAACAGCATGAAATTTAGAATCTGGGAAATTTTGCTTGAATTTGAACCCTATAAATCTGTTGAACATTTTTCCCTGAAATTATCTCTAAGAAAAACTTCTTTTGAAGGTGCCATGTGCTATTATAGGCATGTTCTTCAATCATGCTTTTCTTCATAATACTAAACTACTAATATCACCTGTTTAGTTTGGAAGGAAAACAAAATTAAATTGCTGTGTTTAAGAGTTTAGGAAAATATGGGCTGGAGCAGTGGCTCAGCAATTCTGGCACTTGCCTGGCATGTGCAAGGATACGGTTTCAAATACCAGAACCATGTATGCAATGAAGTGTCAGAGCAATGAAAGCCACATGAAAAACTAAATAAAATTGATTCTCTCTCTCTCTCTCTCTCACTGTCCTTCTCTCTTTAAAAAAAGAGTTTAGGAAATTAATAACAACACAAATTCAGCACTCAACACTTGCCATGATAATGCTGACTGTGATACGGTTAATATAATTAGTATTGTTGGCTTTCAACAGGATTTTATCTGAACAGGTTGTGGGTACCAGAGCTGCTTCATAGTGCTATTTGTTAGTCACAAGAAGCCTGTGCCCTGTGGGACCATGTTACATGGAATGCTAAGCTGTTACATTGTAAAATTTCTAATAATTTTGAGCAGTAGATACTGTATTTTAATTTCACATTGTGTCACCTAAATTTCAGTCCTGGTTGGCAAAACATCAAAATTTACCTCAATAACTTGCTAAAGCAATGTTACACAGGCATATCACAATCAATAGAACATGAATCATATAAATAATAATTGTCATTCTTTGCTTTGGTAGCTATGAAAAATTATCAGAGAGCTTTACTGGAGTCCATGCCAATAAATATAAGTGTACTAAGTTCACCATTAAATTTTTCCTACTTTTCTATTATTATCTTCCCAATGAGTTGATTCTTCCTCTTTTAAATGTCTTTTCAAAAACTTTCCTTAAAGCTTTTGAATAAAAATTTAGAATAAATCTTGATTAATATATCTTTATAAATCATTTTTAATTTTAAGTTTTTCATACATGTATGTATGTATGTAGGTAGGTATATATAAATAAATAAATATGCTTGTCCTATATATTAGACTGTACTTCAGCTTGAGTTAATGGTAAGCATGTGCTCTAGTGCTGATAACTATAGTTCATGGCCTAAATAAGATCAAGGGCAAAAGTCTCTTCTTTTAATTAGATCATCAATTTCTCGACAATAAATAGACATGAGCAAAAGGATCTTAGGCTTTTTTTTATTTGTCTGTTTCCTTAGATAACAAGTGTTTCTTTTTTGTCTTAGTGACTAAGTGCACCCAGTAGAACAGCCTTCTCTGGATTCTCAGGAGAGAATCATTGAGTTCCTTGAGGGGCCTATGGTTCCTAAACTATTTTTAGAATGATGTGCCATTATTATGCAGCCTTTAGTGTTTGATTTATCATTCTTGAAGACATTATTATTAATCTAGAACTTGCTAACACAAGGGTCAGCAAATTCTTTTTTGCAAAGGAACAGTTAGTAAATAATTGTGGGACCAACTGCAAACTTAAAGGATATGTACATATAAGGAGATTCATGTGTTTTAATAAAGTTTTATTTATAAAAACTGATTGAACGGTAAATCATGATTAGCACTGAAGGATTAATAAAATAATTACATCCATTTTGAAAGGTTTATATGGTAATATACTAGGCAAGAAAGCATAATAATAAATATTTCACAGGCAACCAAAATTTAGAAGTGTGATACTATTGACATTAGTCATCTAGATAGCATGCAGTGTACACATTATTTTCTCTATATAGTCATAGCTCAGAACAGTTTCAGACAGAAAAAGTTTCCCGATACCTTTTTATTAGGTACTACTTTGGTTATAACATCTTTAAGACTGATAAGTCATTGGGAGGCTGACACAGGAAGATCATAAGTTCAAGGCCAGCCTCAGCAACTTAGTTAGACCTAAGCAACTTAGTTAGGCCCTGTCTCAAAAATAAAAATCAAAAAGCGCTGGGGATATAGTTCTATGATAAAATGCCTTTGGGTTCAATCCCCAGTATCAAAACCAAAACAAAACAAAATGAGAAGTCAAATGTGAATGATTGGATATATATAATATTGATTCATTATTCTAAAAACAGATTGATTCATGGGCCCCATTGGTGAAGTAGACACTCATCTGGGCAGGGTATTGTATACACATATGTTCTCTCAATGGCCATATCTCAGAAGAAATTTGGACTCAATCTAGAACTGGAATATAAGCAATTTGTGAACTACTCAATAAAATTTATTTTGCTCCCTTATGGTAGCACTACATTTGGGGCAGAAAACACTATTATCAAGCTTAATAGCACATCTCATTATACAAAATTAGCTAGAATGAATTGGTCCAATTTCAAAAATCAGCTTCACCATGAAAAGATAAAGACTGATTACTACTGAATTTCCAAAGAGATGTTTTAGTTTAAAATCAATTCAATATAATTTAGAACCACATCTTGCTTATTCCTCATTTGCATATATTCAATTGGAAACAAGGACAATATACTTACAGCTATTTTCATGGCAAATGTGCGGAAAAAATACAGTCGGTCATATTGGTCCACATTGGTAATGCAAACTTAGTGTGTAACAAGCCAGTAAGAATTAGTGCAACTGTGGCTCCTGAGAAGAAATTCAGCAAGAAATGTAGAGTAAGTGCTATTTGACTATTACTTTTCAGTGAAAGAAACTGTGGATAGGTTCAATATGACTTCGTGTTTGAAATGGCAAATGAAAAATATTGAGAAAATCCTAAAGAGAATTCAAAGAATAACAGAGAATAGGAGAGATGATTGACAGAGAAGCATGTAGAGAAAACATTGGTCGGATTATGTAAAAATTCATCTTTACTAAATGTCTTTATTTCACAGTAAGGCACCTTGCTTATGGTTTATCTACTTCCCTAAAATTGTACTTTGAGTTCTGTTTGGGTTTCAAGTATTTACACACAGGGCCCAGATATTAACAAGCCTTGTTAACAACTAATTGTATTTCCTAATGTCTCCCAGGCTTGTAAGATATTTGAGTTAATGATCTTTTTTCTTTTCTTTCTTTTTCCTTCTAGTACTTGGATTGGATCCAGGGATGCATTCCAATAGGGGACATCCCCAGCCCTCTGTTTTTTTATTTTGAGACAGCATCTTCCTAAGTTGCTCAGATTTGCTCTTAAATTGTGATCCTTCTGGTTCCTTATTCTCTTCAGTAGCTGGAAGTAACAGTCTTTGTTCAAGAAGTATTTCAGTGCACAGTAATGCATCTAAGCAAGTATGTATTTGTGTGTGTATTGTGGCCCAAGGGAAAGTAGAAGTAAACTACATATAATGAATAAAGTAAATAATATTTTAGCTACTACTAGTGCAGTCCTAGAAATTCTACTTGTCACTTCAAATACGTTTCATATTCTTTCAGTGACTTCAAGAGTGACACAATTTCTTCCACAGAGCCTGAATCTTATAATACAGCTAACATAAAACATATTTGAAATGTATTTCATTGACTCTAATCCAAAACACAGACACACACACACACACACACACACACACACACACACACCTGGAAAATTTCTTTCATAGAAAAATTAATATTTAAAAAGAAAGCTCCAAATACTATTTCTTATGTTCAGAATCTTAAAATTAAGTATCAAAGTATTTTTCTCCTTCTGTGCTCCATTTCAGTTAATTTTTACTCAGCCAGAAGGTCTTTACAATGCTTTATAACTTCTGTGAAATTGTACCTGAAATGTGAAGTCCTAGCAGTTCCGCAATCATAATCCCCAGTCCAAGATTAAATGAGTAGGTTTTAAATTCCGCAGACTACAGACTAAAAAACTGTCGCCTGTTTCACTCACCAACATCAGCCCTCCCTTATGATCCCACACCATTTTTATACTTTTAGATTTCTCCTATATCATGTAAAAATCATGCATCATTGCTTATAATCAATTGAATAAAAGCAGTCACAGAAGAGATGATTTTAGACAAAATTTTTTTTATTTCATTGAAAATATATAGTGGGAGGCTGGAGGCTGGAGAAATGGCACAGTGGTTATAGTGCTTGCATGGCATGCACTAGGACTAGGGTTTGAACCCCAGCACCACACACACAATAAAATTGTTTCTCTCTCTCACTGTCTCCCATTCTCTTAAAAAAAAAAAAGAAAAGAAAATATATGGTGGGTCTGGACTGGATCTCAGTAGTAGAGCACTTGGGTAGTATGTGCCAGGTCCTGGGTTTGATTCCCATTGCTGAAAAAATAAACAAATAAAACTAAACATAAATAAAGGACATGCTGAGATGAAACCAATTGTCCGAATTTGACCATTACAAATTGTACACATGTTGAATCATCACACCATACCCCATAAATATGTAAATATATTGTGCATCAATTCTAAATGAAAATCAAGATTTATATGTCTTCATGTTTGAAATAAAGAATTAGTCAATGGTCAATTTTTGATTCAACTGTTGAGTTTATCCCTTGCATCTGTTCCTGATGAGACTTTTTTCAAAGATAAAGCAAGGCAGCTTTGCTGAATATGTAACAAAATAATAAAATGAAACTGTATGTGCGAGTGTGTGTGTGTGTGTGTGTGTGTGTGTGTTGTACAAACCCAGTTAGGAAAACAAGAGGCAACTTATTTCCTGATGAGGCAAGCATTAATGCTTGTCATTTAAATCTGGACTGCCCTATTTATGATGGAAGGCTTAAAATATTTTTGCAAGATAAGACAGTAATATCATCTTACTACGTTAAAGACACCTATTAGTCATGTCCCAGGCAAATTGGGATTTATGACTCAGACATAATTCTTCCAAATATTCCTGCTGTTCATAAAAAGGCAGAGATTTATGACTCAAAAATAACACCAAGACAGAAATAATTTTGCACTTCACTTTGCCACATTGACTTTCCTCTGCAATGTATGGCAAAATCTCCCTGTTTTATGAATAGGCTTTTGTCGATACTACAGATGTATGTTTCCAACTTCTAAATCAAACAAATTCCTGAATCAAATAAAACAAATGATCAGCTCCAGTGATGGCAAAGGGAGATGTATATTTAAGAACCATGCAGGGAAGATTGATGGGGAGCCATATACACTTTTAAATGTCCCAGTGCTGTGTTGATGGTGCCTTAAAGAGAAGGTTAACAATGTCAGGTATCACTTGAAATGATTAAGTTGCTCTACTCATCAGACAGTGTCTCATTACACATAATTAATTGTGCAGGTGCAGAATACAATTTTTGAGGGGAGGTAAAAAAGACATGTATGGAATGGACTATAGTACAAATAAAATATGCATCTTTCCTAAAATGTGCACACTTATTGCCAAGAGCATGGCAAAGTGCTGTACTCTGTACCCCAATTGGGTGAGGCAATGTAAGCACAAATACCAAATTTTAGTAAGAATGACAGCAATGGCATTCTCTTTTCTTTCACTGAAATGTATATAAATATAAATATATATATGTATATATATAGTATTGCCTCCAAATTATAACTTTATCCTTGAAGAATGATCAAAATTATACTTAAATTTAAAAATTAAAATAAAATGCATTTCCAAATGTCCAGCAGCAGTACGTCTATTTTCTCCCAGTCCTGTTGTTTAAAATTATCAGAATCAGATATGCTATTTTTTCTATCAGCATGAAACTTAAGAAGTATGTTAGGTGAATAGAAAAATGTGGATCTTAAAATGCACAGGATTTAGTCATTATTAAATAATTCACTTAAAACCCCATGCCAAGAATTGTCTAAAAGGAATTATTGTTAGAAAGAAAAACACTGTGCACTTCTAATGTTGTTAAAAACCATCACCAATTTCTAATTAGGAGTATTAATATTATATTCCCATTATGTTTTAGCATGAAAGAGATTTTGTCTTATCCCAAGAGCCTAGAGAAAGAATCAACATTAAAAAAGAGGCATTTGTTTTCTAAACATTCTTCTATCCTCTATTATGAAAAACTCATATAATTATGTTTTTATCCTTCCCAGACATGCTTTTCTCATATAATTTAAAAGTTTGGTAAGACAAAAAATCAGGCATATGATGGGGAATTTTGTCTCTGTGTAAAGAGAGTAAGGAGGGCACTAATTCAGTACCACGTTACTTTTGCAGAACCCATCTTGCCAGTATTGAAGGGTGGGTTGCAGTTTAACTTGATTATCATTCTCAGCATCTTGTACTGGAGAAGTGGTTATCTCCTGATGTTTATTCTCCTGTTCTACCTGCTTACACATCACTCCTGTGGCCTAGCTGACCATGTGCCCAAGCCATATGTGTTGAGTGTGATACCATATTGAGTCTACAATAATGACAGTCCTGTTGCTTGTCATTCCATTACTTTATCCAACATTTGTAGCTGGATATGGATGATGAAATATATATAATCAAAGAGACACAAGGGGATTTTTGCTGGGTAGAATTTACTTCTCTAGCAAAAAGGGACAGATGATAGTTGGTGATATTCTTTTCTCTTCTTTTTTGGTCCTGAATCAGAACATGATAACTGGAGTGCCAGGGCCCATATTGTGACCATGAGGTTACTTGCATTAGATCAAAGAACAACATGAGAAAAAAGGCTGCCAGAAGAAACTGTCTATACCCTATGACGCTGTTTGCATCTGCACTGTTGACAGCAAACATGGTCTCTATAATTCCTTTGAAATGACGGAAATAATGCTCTTTATATTTAAGCCTGTTAGGTGGATTTTCAGGTCCTCCATAAGAAATACCAACTCTTATGGTCCTTGGTTACAGATTAAAATAAAACGAACTTTATATAAACATATTTATCAGAGAATTTAAAATAATAGTGATTTTTTAGCACAGGTGTGACCTCACTTTATGTGTAAACAGGATAATAATTGTTTACTTAGTGCTTGCCTGTATCAAAACACTAAATTATGAAAGTGAAATCATAATTTCTATTTAAAAAATAAAGCTGCATAATTGAGGAACCAAAAAGGAGCTTGATAAAAGAAACAAAAATGAAGTAGAAAAGGATATGTAGACTGCATAATTTTCAGCACTTATTGTGTAAAATAATGTGGTATTAATGGTTAATTTTACGTTAATCATATTCCATTTTGTGCTTTCTAAATTAATGCATTTCATTTACACAAAGAATATGAATTTTATTTTCACAAATAATGCAATATAGAACAGAAGAAAATTCACCATTCAAATTCATCAAGGAGATTCAGTGCCATGGTACAGGCCTGTAGTCCCAGAAATTAGAGGAGGCTGAGATTGGAGGATCCCTAGAGCTCAGGAGGTCAAGGCCAGCCTGGCAGTGTAATGAAACCCTGTCTCAAAAATCAATCAATAAATTCATCAAGAAGTGCTCCTACATGGTAGAGCATCTTCCTTAGTTTTTGAGAATGATATGCAGTTTGTTGCCCTGTTACCCTTGCACTGATGATGATGAGGGTCTGCATCAGGAGACACGTGACTAAATAATTAATGAGCTGAAGGCCAGTGGTGGATCCATATTTTATGCTGCAATCTCATCTTTCCATCAAGTCAATAAACTTGTTTTCTGAATCATTCTCAAATACCTACTCTAGTATTCTAGATCCTGAGAAATAGTGCCTAAGGACAAAGAAATGAATAGAGAGAAGGATGTTAGAAACAGATAGCTAATACTTAAGTATCATCGAATAACTTTTGGAATTCTCACAATAATAAATCACATGCTAACTTTATCGTTTTCTTTTACCCTATGACATCATGATGTTAAAAAAGATGATATAAGAAGAAGACTCTTGGAGAGGAGTCTGATGGTCCTAGGCACAGTGCACATGATTTGTATTTTAACCCTCAGCACTAGGTAGCTGGTTTAAGTACTCATGCACAGAAAAATCACCTTGAGAGACAAAATACCCATGCTATTTTTCGAGCTTATTATCACTGACAGCCAATCTTGATAATATTTCCTGGATGAGTTTTCGCCCATACCTTCTGCTATGATAAGGAGCATCTGTTAGCATAGTTTGGGTCTGGCTCATTTCTTTCCTGTTGCCCGTGCTGAGTGGTGAGATGCAGAAACACTGCTGTTGGATCATCCTGCCCTCTGATGACAGAGAGGCAAGAACAGACTACTAGTGTCTCCTCACTTCCAAACTTTAATAATAAACCAGCAGCTGCCTAAGGTCTTCCTTAAGTACATACAAAAGACAAGGGAAAAAGAATTTTCCATATTATTTTATGCCTAAGATAAATAAGTATTCTATTTTTCAAGTATAATTTAGGGGAAAAATGTATATAGTTCAATTTTCTCCCCCCAAAGGAACTTTTTCAAATAAACATAATGCATCATAGGCCAGGTTTGAGTTTTGCAATTATAACTTCTGTAGCAATAGCCATAATCTCCTGCCCTGAAATAATATAAAATCAAATCACACACACACACACACACACACACACACACACACACATACAAATATCGGGTCAGTAAATACTGGTAGATAGCCAAGAAAAACACAATTCATATATAGGTGAATAAGTCCTAAATCATATTTATAGTATGAAAATAAATATTTGTGTTATATAATACAAAACTACAATATCAGTAAATATTGGTAACTAAAAAACCATATCCCTGAAATTTATTCAATTCCTGTGTTATGCCTTCAAACTACATGAAAATATTACAATCTGGTACTAATCCAAGTACCAAAAACAATAAATTTCAATGAATACCTGCAGAGGTAGCATAGTTGGAATATAGTTTATTGAAGAGCCATCAAAACCCACCCCAGGCTTGAAAATTTATTAGGAAGACTCAGGGCTCAGCATATAATTATACTCATTGATATGACTTATTCAAATGAAAGGCTGCAAAACAGAATGAGCAAAGAGAAAAGATGCAGAAGGTAAGGTCAAAAGAAACCACACATAACTTCCAAAGATCTCCCAGTTGAATCACCTAGTACATCCATGCTGCCTAACAACAAAGAGTGAAAACAAGTGTAAAATATTGTGCATCAGTGAATCTCACTGAGGTCCAGAACTAGGTTTATGGGAGAGGCTGATTATACTGATCAACACCCTCTGTTCAGTGAGTGCTGACTCCTTAATGTAAGGAAAAGCTGTAGCCAGTATAATTCATAGTGTTTATAAAAACAGTTTGAGCATAGTAAGTGACTCTTGTCCATTCTGAGCATGGATAGAACATTGAGAACTCATGCCCCCAGAATCCAGCCAGTGTCAGAATGGGAAAGGGAAGCAGCCAGACCTGCACAGTACTAAATATTTCATTAAATCTCTCCTAAACATTAATATGTATAGTGCAGTTCCAATGGCATCACTTAATAAACCACGTAGGTATTCAAAATACTAGGAAATTGAGCTTCAGAAAAGATCAAACTATTCTCAGTAGTACTGCACATTCAAATATTCATAACATTTCATTAAAAAGGAAATAAATATCTTGAAATTTTGACTTTCACCATCAAAACCAGAAATATCATCAAAATCACATAAATAACTATTGTCTAAAACTGGTGACAAAAATGACAAATACTTCTATTCTGGTGATTCTTTTCAATATTTGCTTTCACCAGTTTCAAAACAGAATTTATAAACATGCTCATAACTTTTTGATAATATTTTGTTGTTTGTTTTTCTGATGGCAGGGATTGAACCCAGAGGCATTTTACCACTGAGCCACATTTTCAAGTCCTTTTTTGATTTTTATTTTTTTTATTTTGAGATAGGTCTCCCTAAGTTTTTCAACCTCACCAAGTTGCTGAGACTGACTTTGGACTTGAGATTCTCCTGACTCAGCACCCCCTCCACACCCAAGGTAGAGCTGCACTTTTGTTTGTTTTTCAACTGTACTTTCCAATGAGTTAATTAAAATGATATATATTATTCATTTATCTTTTGGACCCTTTATTAGTTCCTTTGTGGAATGTATCACAGCCAGGCAGCAGAATATCAAAGCATTTAACCTTTCAAATCTAGCAAAAAAAAATCATACATTAATGACTAACAGGAAATGTACTGTTTTTACTATAGAACAAATCTCAAATACTTTTTTACAAGCAATAAGGATGCTTCAGGATTGAGTTTCCTGAGTTCCTTATGTGGAAATTTGATGGATTCATCTGAGTTAGATATAACATTGGATATCTTTGACCTTGAGTACTCAAATATCTGTAATCCCTTGAGATAGCATGTGCCATTGTTTCAAATCTTCATGACAAGCAACTGATGCTCCCTACCAAAATAATGAATGCTGATATGATATATACAAAACTGTTGTAATTCAAGGTCCAGAAGTTAATTTTGGATGTTCAAGTATTATTTACATCCATACCTTTTCTCATCTGCACAGGTATTTTACACAGCACAAGCTTGTGCACACTCTGAAGAACTGTAGCTATTTCCTTAAGGTGTACCACTAAACCAGGTGTATATGGAATAGATGAGCCTATTCATGTGTATTTTATATTTGGAAGAGGGCATGAGGATGATCGGAGGGGAACTATGTTAGTCCTTGGAGGCAGATAGAGTTCGTTATTAATCTTTGTATTCGAGTGGGTAGAAAAATAGAGTACATAATTGAAGTTCTTTAAATACTTGCAGCTGATTAGATAATCAGCTAAACTGTTTTCAGAAAATCAACCAGCTATCTTAAAACCTATGGTTATCACCTAAGACCCAATGAACAGTTTCTTATTACTACACACAAGGTGGTAACTGTATAGTAGAAATACAGTGCTAGAGAAAAAGAACCAGACCTCACTTTCAGAAAATACATAAAGATCAACGAGGAGCTGAATAGCTCCAACAAACTTCTTTTTTTCTTTTTCTTTCTCTTTCTTTCTTTCATTATTCTTTATTGCATTCCTTGCACAAAGATTCATGGGGATATACCCAGGCTCAAAGACCTTAAGCAGACTGAATCCGGATCTTTGGTTGAATGAGTTAATCCAATCTAATCTTTTAAATATAATACAGGTTCTGGCCAGTGACTAGGGAAGGATTGAATGTCTGAACTTGCAGATAGAAAACTTGTTACTCTAATTTGAAAGCAGTAAGAAAGAGAAAGCTTGACATTAAATATTTCTTTTGTTTGAAGAAAGAGGGACAATGAGAGATAGAGAATTAATTTTATTTAGTTTTTCATGCTGCTTTCATTGCTCTGAGACTTTGTTGTGTACATGGTGCTGAGGTTTGAATCTGCATGCTCATGCATGGCAGGCAAGCACCAGAACCACTGAGCCACTGCTCCAGCCTAACAGTAAATATTTCTAAAATTAGAATCAAAAGAAGTCACTTGAGTATGGCTTAGACTTAGAATACTCCCATCTCCCTCATAATGTCAATTCTGTTTTTATTTAAATTTTATAATTCCCTTCCCAGTGTAGCAAGTGTTGCAATATCTGAGCTATACAAGAAGCAGATACCTTTAAGATGTATAAGTGAAGGAAGGATCAGTGAGATGTGACAGGTTTGCTTAAGTTTGAAACATTATTCATTGTATGTCTGAAAGTCTTCTTGTTTGTAATGATCAATATTTTTCCTAATTTTTTGTGTCTTCATCTGGGATTTTGAGTCACTGTAAGGTCACCTCTCTAAGCATTACCCGTGACATGTGGTACATATGCATCTACTCAGTCTATCCTAATAGATACCACAAACTGAGTAGGTTTAATAACATAAACTCATTTTCTCATTATTCTGGAGGTTAACAGTCCAAAATCAAGCTTTGGCAGGGTTGATTTCTGGTGAGAATTCTCTGGATTACAAGCAGTCCCCTTTCATGTGTGATGGATGTGGAAAATTACCAGAAGCCACTCAGCCAGCAGCAAACCCCCTACTCACTGTTTCAAAATCTAGACTCATGGGTTCATCAGATTGTATTGCCTTGGGACCTTATCAGAGGATCCCCACCCTACTGGAAAATGCAGTCTAATAGCCACCCTACTGGAAAACCAAGTTTAATCAGAAAAATTCCTGCTGTGATCCCCCCCAATTCAGTCCATAAAGATTACCTATCTGAAAGCCAAGCTGCCATTTTGCCCTTGGAAAGTGTGTCCCCGCAACTATTTCAACAAATCTCCTTGATCTGTTGAGGTCCGGTTCCTTTCTTTCTGTTCCTCCTATCCTCTTTTTCACCCTCTTTTCCCTTCACTGTGTGTGCTCCTAAGGTTTTTTGTTTGTTTGTCCAATGACAGAAGGCCAATTCTGGTGTCTCCTCTCCTTCTTCTTCTTTTCTTTTCACTGTTTTTTCCTTAAGAGAGAGAGAGAGTCAAGAGTCAATTTTATTTATTTTTCATCTTCTTTTTTTCCCAACACTTCCTTGTGTATGTGGAACTGGAGTTCCAACCTGGTTCCTCTTGCTTGCCAGGCAACCACTCTATAGCAGAGCCACCTCTCTAGCCCCAAGTGTCTCTTCTTATAAGAATAACAGTCCTATTGGAGTAAGTTCCCACCCTTATGACTGCATTTAATTTTAAAGGCCTTATTTCTTAATATAGTGATATTAGTTTGGAGCTTAGCTGTCAACCTACCAATTTGATGTGGACATAATTCTCTCCTTAACAGTAAGAATAGACTGGAGTTCCTCTGGTCAGGTCTAGAATGTTGCTCAAAGTCAGGGGAATATTAAGATTTCCAGTAATACCGAGTGGAGGAAGAGAAAAGATGTGGAAACAGAGTCAAACAGATGTAAATTTCTGAAATTCTACTCATGAATTCTTCAGAGTATTTAACTTGTAATTAAATATCTGCAGTTATATTAAATTATATATATATATATATATATATAGAGAGAGAGAGAGAGAGAGAGAGAGAGAGGCTGGAGCCATGGCTCAGCGATTGGACAGCCTGCCAGGCATACACAAATACCTGGGTTTGAACCCCAGCACCACAAACACAACTAAATGTCAGCGAAACAAAAATCAGATGAATACATAAAAATTGATTCTCTCTATATATATCCCCCTCTTTTTAAAAAAAAATAAAATTTTCTTTTCAAAAAAATAAATAAAATTATATATGTAAAGTAAGTGTAGTGAACTTTAGTTTTATAGTAAAAAGCTCAATTTAAAATCAGTCAATGCAGAATGAGTGGGAAAAATTCTGTACAGATAATTGGAAATTTATCATGTTATTTGGAGTAAATTTGAGATACTTGTTTAACTCTAGGGGAAAAGAATTGAAGACAGCAGACATTTGATCCCCTTAATGGCCCTGGTGGCTGGTTGCCACTAGAATTGAGCCCGTTCATTAGACTGACAAAGTGAAACTCTTCAGCTAATCCACAATCAAGTAAGTAGCCTTTTAGAGAATTAGTGATTTCCTGAACTCAATTCAATTTCCATATGAAAAACATGCTTTGCTGGATCACTTCCATTATGTGTTAGACACACATGATGGGTGGGTCCGAGGACTGAGTGTTTTGTGCTTCTTTCTGGTGCTAAGATGTCAATGGTATACTGGTATGCAGTCATACACTTTGCATGTCAGACACTGACAATCTAGAGTTTACCCAGAGTGGGAAAGATCTGAGCAAGGAGGAAGGAAGGAAGGAAGGAAGGAAGGAAGGAAAGAAGGAAGGAAAGAAGGGACATAGGGAATGTCTAATCTGAACTGCATGAGGCAAATAAGTAAAGGATAGATTTTTACAACAAAGAACTAGTATTTATAAGAAACAACTGCTTCATAAGGCAGAAGATAAGGACGTAAAAATGCAAAGGAAGCTGTTTTCAACTCAATTAACGAGGATCTTCCCATGTGAGAGTTATTCATTAATTTAAGGATCTGAGTCATAAGAAGAAGAGTTCATGATGTCGGATATTTTCAAGGATAGGCTAGCTGACAATTTGTTGAGTATATTTAGAGAAAATTCGCAGTGGGTTGGAGTTTAAGCTAATGACCCTCAAGATTTATTCCTGTTTATTCTGAGTATTCCCAGTGAGTCAAAGAAGGATAATATGTTACATGAAAATGGCTATAGGGAACTAATTAATCTAAATATTTATTGAACACTATGTGTTAAAGAGATAAAAGCAGTGGATGGTAGCACATAAAGGATTATTATTATGCTTTGGTTGATTAATCGATTACATAGGAAGGGGTATTTGTAACTAACTTTTAACTTGAAAATAGTGATTTACCTTCACATATTTTGAAATACACTTATTTAAATTGCTTGAAAGAGATCTACAAATATTCTGAAGAAATATATGAGAAGCAAAGGCAAAATTAAGTCTAGTCATTCTCTAAGACCTCTCAAATTGTGAATAATTGGACCCTGGATTAATATATTTTATGTCATTTCTTTAGTTGGGAATTATTAAAGGCAGGGACATATGCCTAGTTCTTTCTATATTTCTAGCATCTAGAAAAGTGTCAGGTTTTTAATCAATGCTCAATAAATGTCATGTAAATTGAACTGAATATTATATATTATCTATATTGTTTTTCTTACAAATATGATTTCTTCCCACCTATATCCATATTTTATACTAATACAATAAAGTAGAATCAGACATACAAGTACTCTGTACTTGAGCACCAAAAATACTGCATGTCATACAACTTGTAAAATTTAGGCTGAACAATAATAACACTATTATTAATTCTTCAAATATTAAAAATACAGCTCCAGGCTACAGAAAATGATTCCTTCTGAAAAATAGATTTTAGAATAATTATTTTATTTTATTTTACTTTTTTGGTGCTAGGGATTGAACCCAGGGGCACTTAGCCACATCCCCAAACCTTCTTTTATTTTTTCATTTTGAGACATGACCTTGCTAGGTTACCCAGGATGACCTTGAAATCTAAAACTTCCTGCCTCAGCCTCTGGAGTCACTGGGTTTATAGGCATGTCCTGGCATGCCTAGCTGAAGAGGTAATTTCAGCTCAGAAACAAGCAAATAGGGGTTTCTATAAGCATAAAAGAAAAGCAAAAACAAATATATGTAAGTGGAATTACATGCATTGCTTACTTCCTATTCATTTGCATTTAGATTCATTAAATTTCTTGCAATGTATGTGCTTGCTAAAATTCACAGATTTGAGACATAGTAGTAAGGCATCTTTCCTACCTTCATAAACTGCCAAATAACTTACCTGTCTTTTCTACAGAGATGCAGCTGCAAGAAAAGTTTTCCAAGTATCCATTTTATGCTACAATAGAATTTCTAGCTTAGACATTTGCTAAATCTTAAGTATCTTGGACTGACTTATTGGGTTGGAATATCAAGGTACTATTTTAGTAAAAGAATATATTTTGGTATTTGTGACTATTGTTCTTTTTCTTTGTTCCATTTTTTAAGTTAAATACTAAAAATAGAAAAAACATCTCACATTATGACTAAAATAAGAAGCTATATTTGGAAAAAGGAAAAATAAATTTCTCCTGTGAAACATGGCTCAAAATAAATATTATGTCATTACTCAGTGTTCTAAATGAACTCTTGATAAAATTTCCAAAGTACAAGTAAGACTGTTATTCAAGAAAATAAGGTAAAAGCCACAGAGTGAGAACATTTTTGTTTTCTTAACAAACCTATTTCATATGCAAAAGGAGAAGATCAAGTTACACACCATCTCTACTTTCTTTACCAAGTGCTCTCTAAATTTTTTAAGATTCCCGGTGAACCTCTAATAGTCAGGGGGAATTATATGCTGGTTCAAACTGCCTTCCACATATTTTGTACAGTACTAAAGAAAATAAAAATTGGTGGTTTTCCTATTGGTGAATATATTAATTTGAGTTACTATAATAAAATAACAGAACAGGTGGCTGACATGAAAGGAATTAATTTTCTTATGGTTTTGGAGGCCAGGCATTCAAGAACAAGGTTTAGGAAGGTGGGGCTTCCCAAGGCCACCCTGACTACAGAAGACCTCTTTCTCCTTGTGTCTCCCACATAGAATTTCTGGGTTTATGTGCATACCTGGGGTATTCTATAGTCTCCAAATTCCATTTTGTAAGGACGCTACTTAAATTAGATTATGGCCTACTGTAAAGGTACCATTTTAACCTAACCACCTCTTTAAAGCCTGTCTTTCTCCAAATATAGTTACATTCAAACTATTGGGGGTTAGAACTTCAACACATGAATTTATAGGCATGAGCACAATTCAGCTCATGAGAGTGAGCTACCAGTTATGCAACAGGAATACCTTGACTTTTTTATGTTTTAGACTTTAAAATAAGTGTAAAATTGTACATTTTTATACAAGAGCCAGAGACAGTTATCTCCAGGGTTATGAAGATTCCAAGTTTGGAACACAAGCATAATGTAGGGTACCCAATAGAAAGCAATTGGGAACCTAGAGAGAAGGTGCCCTTATCATTTTAGATGGCAAGAATTAGTGAAATATGTCAAAGAATAAAAATTTGTATCGTGTGCAATTTTTATTTTTTAAAATTCCCTAAATATAATTATTTAATTGATCATAAAATTACCATTTTTATTAGATGGAAATAGAGATACAGTTGAGGGGAAAACATTATCAAACATTCAAGAACCAATGTATATATACTTAGTTATCAAGGGCTAATGCCACATCATGGATGTCCATCTCGGGTTCCCCTTGTTGCTTTTGCCCCCAGAAGAACTCCTGAGTTAAATGGATATCTCATGTAGGACAGAGATCTCCTTCTGAGATGATTCCCCCATATTCCCACCCTCGGTCTCCTAGGATTTCTTCCTATCCCCTCCCCCCTACCCCCCTTTCTATGCCTTCAAGTGTCCTAGGGAATCATATCCCTGTTGAATTGAGAATCACACAATTTGAAGTTATTATTAGCTTAGCCATCTAACATACTGCTTCCCCATGTATTCTAGCTTCCAAAGATGAGATATATGATTCGGTCCTTGAGTCTCTGAGATTGGGATACTTCACTTAGCATAATTCCTTCCATCTCCATCCATTTGGCTGCAAAAGCCATATATCATCTTCTCTAATGGCTGAGTAGTATTCCATTGTATACATGTACCAAAGTTTTTGTATCCACTCGTCGAGTGAGGGGCATCTGGGTTGGTTCCATAGTCTAGCTATAGTAAATTGAGCTGCTATAAACATTGATGAAGCCACATCACTATAATATGCTGATTCTAACTCTTTTGAGAAAATACTCAGGAGTGGGATAGCTGGGTCATAAAGTGGTTCCATCCTTAATGTTTTGAGGATTCTCCACACTGCTTTCCATAGTGGCTGAATCACTTTGCAGTCCCATCAGCAGTGCAACAGTGTTCCTCTTTTCCCACAGCCCATCCAGCATCTGTCGTTGTCGAATTCTTCATTTTTGCCACTCTAACAGGAGTGAGGTGATATCTCAATGAAGTTTTGATTTGCATTTCCCTTATAATTAATGATGTAGAGCATTTTCTCATATATTTATGGGCTTTCTGGACTTCCATTGGAGAGAAGTTCCTTTCGAGTTCTTTAGCCCATTTATTGATTGGATTATTTGTGGTTTTGGTGTTTTGTTTCTTTACTTCCCTGTATTTTCTGGATATTAGCCCTCTGTCTGAGGTGCAGCAGGCAAAGGTTTTCTCCCATTCTGCAGGTTCTCTCTTGATGTTCTTGACTAGATCTTTAGCTGTGCAAAACTTTTTAGTTTGATTGCATCCCATTCATTTATTCTTGACTTTACTGCTTGCGCCATGGGAATTTTGTTGAGGAAGGTGCTCCCGATCCCTATGTTGTAGTGTTGATCCTACTTCTTTTTCTAGTAAGTTTAAAGTTGTTGGCTTAATATCCAGATCTTTGACCCATTTTGATTTAATTTTTGTGCCGGGTGAAAGATAAGGTTCCAGCTTCAGTTGTCTACACATGGCTGTACAATTTGTCCAGCACCATTTGTTGAACAGACTATCTTTCTTCCACACTATGCTTTTGCCCCTTTTTTCAAATATTAAATAGTTAAGGATATGGGAGTTTATCTCAGGATCTTCTATTCTGTTCCACTTGTCTTTGGTTCTGTTTTGATACCAATACCATGCTGTTTATGCTACTACAGCTCTGTAGTATAATTTCAGGTCAGGAATTGAGATACCCCCTACTTCCTCCTTTCTATAGAGTAATGTTTTGGCTAGTCTGGATCTCCTGTTGCTCCATATGAACTTGAAAATTGCTTTTTCTATGTCTGTGAAGAATGTCATAGGTATCTTGATGGGAATTGCATTGAATCTGTATAGGGCTTTGGGTAGAATGGCCATTTTTATATTGATTCTGCCTAACCATGAGCATGGAATGTTTTTCCATCTTCTCAGGTCTTCTGTAATTTCTTTCTTTAGTGTTTGATAGTTTTCTTTGTAGAGGTCCTTAACATCCTTTGTAAGGTTAATGCCCAAGTATTTCATTTTTTTGGAGGAGATAGTAAATGGGAGAGATTTCCTGATTTCTTCTTCTGTGGAATTTTTGCTGGAGTAAAGGAAAGCTAGAGACAAAGTAGCCAGCTACTTTGCTAAAATCACCTATAAGCTCTAGGAGTTTTCTTGCCGATGATATTGGGTCTTCTAAGTATAGAATCATGTCATCAGCGAAAAGAAATAACTTCCTCTTTTCCTATACAAATACCTTTGATTTCCTTGTCTTGCCTGATAGCTTTGGCAAGGGTTTCAAGGACTATATTGAACAAGAGTGGGGAAAGCAGACAGCCTTGTCTAGTACCTGAATTCAGGGGAAATGTTTTCAGTTTTTCTCCATTGAGGATAATGTTGGCTATGGGTCAGTTGTAAATGGATCTGACATAGTGAAAGTATCTTCCTTTGACCCCTATCTTTTCCAAAGTTTTGAGTATAAAGTGGTGTTGAATTTTATCAAATGCATTTTCTGCATCAATTGAGATGATTATGTGATTTTTGTTTTTAATTCTGTTTATGTGGTGAAATACATTTATTGATTTGCGTATGTTGAACCAGCCTTGTTTTCCTGGAATGAAGCCCACTTGATCATAATGTATTATCTTTTTAATGTGCTTTAGTATCCAATTAGCTAAAATTTTATTAATGATTTTTGTATCAATATTCATCAGGGAAATTGGTCTGTAGTTTTCTTTCCTTGGCATGTCTTTGTTGCGTTTTGGAATCAGTGTAATATTTGCTTCATTAAAAGTGCTTGGGAGTGTTCCCACTCTATCAATTTCCTGGAAGAGCTTGTAGAGGATTGGTGTTAGTTCTTCTGCGAAAGCTTGGTAGAATTCTACCGTATATCCATCCAGACCTGGGCTTTTCTTTTTGGGAGAGCTTTGATTGCTGCTTCAATTTCGCTATCTGTGATAGGTTTGTTTAGGTTTTCAATGTCCTCCTGTGTTAAAGAGGGGATGTCGTGTGTCCAAGAACCTGTCCATGTCCTCTAGGTTATCAAACTTGGCAGAGTATACATTTTTAAAATAGGTTATGATAATCTTTTGGATCTTGGATGAGTCTGTGGTGATATCCCCATTTTCATCTTTGATTTTGTTGATTTGCTTCATTTCTTTCTTCCTTTTGGTGAGGTTGGCAAGGGGTCTGTCAATTTTGTTTATTTTTTCAAAGAACCAACTCTTAGTTTTGTTAATAGTTTGTATACATTTTTGTTCTCAATGTCATTGATTTCAGCTCTGATTATGGTAGTTTCCTGTCTTCTTTTAGATTTGGGGTTGGACTGTTCCTTCTTTTGTAGT
>PVKS010024803.1:0-30619 GCA_004027875.1 Aplodontia rufa | reverse complement strand
GAAGACCTGAGTAGATGGAAAAACATTCCATGCTCGTGGTTAGGCAGAATCAACATAATAAAGATGGCCATTCTACCCAAAGCCCTTTACAGATTCAATGCAATCCCCATCAGGATACAATTAGTGTTCTTAATGAACTGATTAGCACTGAGGAAGTAACTGTATCTCCTGTCTGGAATATCAGCAAGGGAAAGGGCCAAATGCAGTAATTGTTAGGACCATTATTGCAGTAGTCTAGTGAGAAATGATGTTAGTGTAGCAGTAGAAATTACAAGAGAATGTTTTGAAGGAACACTGTTAGAATTTCTGAATGAATTAGAAATGAAATAGTAAACAGAATTAGACATTAAATGTTTTAAAAATGTAATTAAATGTGTGATGTAATTTAAAATATCGCTTTTTTTCTTGTTTTTTAAACAAAGGGAGAGAGAGAAAGAATCAAATTTTATTTTTTCATGTGGCCTTCATTGCTTGACACTTGGTTCTGTATGTAATGCTGGGGTTCGAACCTGCATTCTCCTCACACATGCCAGGCAAGTGCCATAAAAACCGAGCCATTGCTCCAGCCCCTACATCTCTATTTTTGATGTATTTTCCCCCATTTTTGTTGCCACAGATCACATTAGTGTTTTGTTATTTTCTGATTTCACTGCCATGAATGTAAATAATGTTTGTAATGACTTGCCCATTTGAAAGGTAGAAGGTTGTACCTTGATATTTTTGTTTGCTTATCTTTGATTACTAGCTAGATTAAAAACGTAACGTATTCATTGAACAAGTACATATTTTCTCAATTGTGGGTTGTTTCTAGTCAGAATTACAGTGTTTTCCTATTTTTTTTTTTTTTTTTACAGAAAGGACAGTGAGAGAGAGAGAGAGAAAGAAGAGAAAGAGAAAGAGAATCAATTTTATTTAGTTTTTTATGTGGCTTTCGTGCTCCAACACTTGGTTGTGTACGCATTGCTGGGGTTCGTGCCTGAGTTCTTGCACATTCCAGACAAACACTGTAACCGCTGAGCCACCGGTCCAGCCCCTTCCTTGCTGATTTAAAAGGCCATATTAACTTCCTAACATGAGCTGAAAAAAAAAATCCTACCTGATTTGGCCTTTGTCAGTTTCGGATTCTATTTTATGTCAGTCTTCTTCCTGCCCTTTAAGCTGTAGACACAGGCTACTTCTCAAACAAGTGTCTTTTGTCTTACCTCAAGGTCTTTGCACTGATTATCTGTTTCCGGATTCCTCTTCCTCCAAATCTTCACTAATAACTGGGAGTGTAGTCCCATCTTTTCACGTTTCAGTTCACTGTTGCCCCCTTAGAGGAGCTAGTCCCAACTTCCTAACGTAACACCCTTTCTCCCCCTCTCACTTTCAGTTGCATTACCTGTTCTATTCCACACCCAGCACTTATAACTGCCAGAAGCTAGTTTTTACTTCTTCATTGCCTATCTTTGCCAAGGAGATTAATAGAACCATCAGGACTACTATCTACTCTCATTTGTTTTCTCTTCTGTCTTTTGGGGTCACAATATTGTTGGGCAAATTAATGTAGTGGAGTGAATGACATAAGGATATCATCTATTTGTCCCCTGAACTTGTGTTTTTCCCTTTTTGCCAATTATTTTTTTGTTGTTGTTGTTCATACCATATTTTCACTCAACAAATCGTAAGGCTTTTTTCTTATGACTTTTTTATTTACTGTTTTTTAAGAGAGAAGGACAGTGAGAGAATCAATTTTGTACAGTTTTTCACTGCTTTCATTGCTCTGAGACTCCACTGTGTACGTAGAGTTGGGGTTCAAACCCATGTACCTGCACATGCTGGGCAAGTACTATAAATGCTGAGCAATCGCTCAAGTCCTTTTTATTTACTTTTTTTTTTTAATTCGCTCAATTTTTTTTTTTTTAAGAGAGAAGGACAGTGAGAGAGACAGAGACAGAGAAAATCAATTTTTATTGAGTTTTTCACTTGGCTTTCATTGCTCTGACAGTTAGTTGTGTATGTGGGTGCTGGGATTTGAACCCATGTACCTGCACATGTCGGGCAAGTGCTGTAAATGCTGAGCCACTGCTCCAGCCCCAATTTGCTCAACTTTTTTTTTTTTTTTTAAAGAAAGAGGGACAGTGAGAGAGACAGAGAAAGAGAGAAACAACTTTATTTAGTTTTTCACATGGCCGTAGTTGCTCCAACACTCAGTTGCTTACGTGGTGCTGGGGTTTGAACCCGGGTCCTCGTGCTTGCAAGGCAAGCGCCGAAACCGCTGAGCCACCGCTCCAGCCCAGTTTGCTCAACATTTTAAAGTAAAAAAATCTTCCCATTTTCAGATGTTTCGTTTACCTGTAGTCTACTCAAAAATGTTACTGAATATAAAATTACAATTTGTTTCCATGAATTAGAATAACTTTGAAGATTAAAATAGCTTTCACAAATGTATTTTTTGAGTTTTCTTTCGAACTTATTACACATTAATTTAAAAATAGAAATCATACAAAGAGAGCTTTTTATCTTTTTTCCACGTAATATTGTACTAAGTGTATATTTAGATAATATACATTCTTCATTTTTAGTAAGCATCATTTTTATAATTTCTATAAAATATCCCATCTTTCCACATAATATTGTACTAAGTATATATTTAGATAATATACATTCTTCATTTTTCTTAAGCATCATTTTTATAATTTCTACAAAATATCCCATCTTTGGCATTTGTTATAGTATATTTATCAGTTCCTTATTGTATACTTGTTTTACATTTTTTGTTAATATAAGCAGTATATATTATTGTTTAACTTTTTGTGTTCATTTATGATAGTTTGACTGTATTAAATTCCTAAGCAAAAAATAATGGTTTTGCTGGGTCATAGGAGTATGTGAAATATTTCAGACATTTGACTATCATTACCCAGTTATACTTCAGAAAATTTAAATTAGTACATACTTAGTACATATGTCCATGTGCTTTTCATAAAATATTATAATTTCTAATTTCATGGTCTTTTTTATGGTCCTAAAATTTTATAAAAAAATTATTAGATTTTTTTTGTATATGAAATGTAAGTTTTTATTTAGTCAAGTTTATCAGCTTTTCTCCTTTTATCCCTTTCATATCTGTGGTTAAAATATCTTTCCTTGTACAACGCAATTTTATTTTGGAGACCAGAAGTCCAAAATGACTTTCACTCTGCTACATCTAGATGTTGACTTAGCTAGTTCTTTTTGGAGACTCCAAGGGAGTTTCCCTCTATGTACCTTTTTCTAACTTCTAGAGGCTGCTTGCTTTCCTTGGCTCCTTCATCTCTTTTTGGAATCAATCTCTTGCTTCTATTGTCACATCTTCTACTTCCTTATTTGACCTTCTTGTCTCTCTTAATAGAGACCCTTTTAACTATATTTATAGCTCACTCAGATAACCCGTGAGAATCTCCCCATTTTAAAGTCCTTAACTTAATCATATCTACAAGTCTCTTGCCACAGCAGTTTTTAGGGACTGGTACATAGATACCATTAGAGGAGCCTTTATTCAACATAATATGAATAGGAATATTACTGATCTTTTTACACTCTTTTACTTCACTTTCATTGAACAAATATTTATGTTAACTCTGATTATAGTTCATTTTCTACCCAGTTAAAATTTATAATCATAATATTTCTTCACTTTACAATAGTAATGTCATATAGTTTTTTCATTTAATATCTTATTTCTTCTTTTAATCTTTAATGCAAATGCCGAAATGGTTTTTTAAGATTATATTTGCTATTGTTTTAGAATAGGCTTTTCTAAGAATAGTGAAGTAATTTGTTTATTGTTCATTAGAAGATCTCACCTTTGTGATACTTTTGCTATATTTATATTTCCACTTTTGGAATAAGCTGTATTCAACTATAGAATATTACTTGTACAGTATGCTTCTGAATTTAATTCATCAGTGTTTAATATTTTTAATTTTATATTAGTGAACTTATGCATAATTGAGTTTGAGTGTGACTTTGTTTTTCATTATGAATATCAGAATTGTGCTAGTTATTAATAAAACAAAGTTAAAGGCATTTTTTCCCTTTCATAAAGTGGAATATTTTTATAACATGTCTGTGGTTAAGTTTGAAATATCACATAAAACACTGATCACAAAGGTTATTTGAATATAATTATTTGACAGCATTTTTAGTTGCTTAATTTTTGCTTGAATCAATTTGATAATTTACATTGTTCCCAGAAAGTTTTCCATTCTATCTTCATTTTAAGTGAAAACTCGATGCATTCCTGCTATGTTTTAAGCATCATGCTAGATACTATGCATGCAAAGATAAAGAATATAGACTACTTAATATCAGGAAGCATATGCTAGTGAAAGGAAAGTTAATTTTCCTAGAGGGAAGGGAGAAGAAATAGCAAAGAGGGAAACTCCTGAGAAACATGTTATCATGAATATAGGATCAGTGATCAAGGCATAAAAGTAGTTGAATATCTGAAGAATTAAGACAATTGCAAGCAAGATTGTTATGGCTAGAGTTTAGGTCTTGGCCACTAAGTATTAATGAAAAGGAATTAAAAGGTGTGTTATCGATCTTTTTAAATTTATACCTTTTATGTAGATACTGATAGACTGTTATTTATGTTTGTTCTGGATTTATAATTACAGATTCCTATGTTTAAAAAATGAGTTCAGGGGCTGGAGCAGTGGCTCAGTGATTCCAGCACTTGACTGTCATGCACAGGGATGGGGATTCAAACCCCAGCACTACATACACAACAAAGTGTCAGAGCAACAAAAGTCACATGAAAAAATAAATAAAATTGATTCTCTATTTCTCTCACTGTCCCTCTCTTTCTTAAAAAAAAAAAAAGATTTCAGTGACATTACAGAGGACTCTACTGAGGGCAGTGGTATCAGTTAATATTAGGAACAGGTTAGCTGTTGCATTACCATAAAAGATGTGTAAGAGATTCCAAAATGAGGGCTATAAGCAAAGAATTAAAGGAAGGTACCTGCATAAACACACACACACACACACACACTGAAGAAATAGTAAGAAGGAAGTCAAGATAACTTCCATCTTCCCTGGCATTGAAAGAAATGTTTTCCTTATTTTTATAGCTCTAATTTCATTTGAAAGGTTTATATTCCAGATAGACTGTCAGTAATATGAAAATTGGAATTAGAAAATCACTGTCTGGATTACAGATATTTTGTGAGAAACCAAACATAATGGTGATATACTTAGCCAGCTGAGAATAAATAGACATTCTAATAAAGATTTCTGAACCATATAGCAGGAAGGGTGACCTAAAAATTCTATAGGTTACTTAGTAACTGGCAAATTAAAACTTTATCTGAAAAATGGAGGAAGCAAATTTAGGTATATGTTTACAATTTATTCAGAGTAGTTTCTTGACAAGCATGTGCCAGGTATATAAGATATGAATCTCCAAATGAAATCTCAGAATAAAATATTCCTTGCTCTGAAACAATATAGAAGTCTTCTAAGAGATGTCTTATGAAGGTGATTTCACAGTATTTGCCCACCTACCTTACATACACGAGTATGATGAACCCATGTCATTACCACCACAGTCAAAATATGGTATATGTCCATCATGCCATAATATTACATTGTGCCCCTTGTCAGACCTTCACCAGTCTCAATTTCACTCCTTCCTCCTTCATCCCAATTGCTGATCTGCTCTTTGTCACTGTAAATTTTTTTCTAGAGATATATTGGATTAGAATCATGCATTATATAGTCTTCTGTCTTAATAATTTTTTCTACATAATATTTTTAGGATACAGCCCTGATTTTACATGTGTAATTTGTTCTTTTTTGTTGATAAGTAGTTATATATATAATTTGTTTACCCATTTACCTGTTAATGAACATTTGTTTCTGGTTGTTGACTAGTGGAACTAAAAGTGCTATGAACATTTGAGCACAAGTCTTTGTACAATTACACTTTTTTTTCCCTTGGGTAAATACTTAGGAGTAGAACATCTGGGTCTTATGAAATACCCTACTTTTGAGGAAAAATTTCAGGTTAACCCTACTTTTGAGGAAAAATTTCAGGTTATTTTCCAAGGGGGTTATATCATTTTGTATTCCTACCCCTAATTCATGAGTATTCACTTAGTCCAAATGACACCAGTACTTGGTGATGGGTTGGCTTTCTTCAGACTTTTGCCTTTCTTATTGGTGTGTGATTATATCTCATTGTAGTTTTGTGTTAGCTGACACTGTTGTATTTTTCTTTGTGAACTGTTTAAATCCTTTGCCTACATTTATTGGGTTGGCCATTTTCTTATTTTTATATTACAAGAATTCTTGGATCCTTAGGATATGACTTTTTTTTTTTTACTTCGTGTTTCTAGAAGCAGAAATTTTTTATTTTTATGAATCTATCTTATGCTTTTCTTTTGTTTCAGGTTTTTTCTGTCTCAGAAGGTTTTGCAAATGTGAATTTTTCTCCTAGAGGCTTTTTAATTTTATTTTCATGATTAGATCTATAATTTATTTTTGAGTTAATTGTCACAGATAGTGTGAAAATAAATTTGATCCAGAATTTTTTTTAAAAGAGATAGGAAGAGAGTGAGGTACTGAGGAAAAGATTTAATTTTATATATATTTTTTAATCTGGCCTTTGTTTTTCTGACATTCAGTTGTGCATGTGGTGCTGGTGTTTGAAACCAGGTCTTCATACATGCCAGGCAAGAGCTGACCTGATCAATAAATGTTTAAGAAAACTCTGAAATTGTTTGTGTTACAATATTGAAGGACTCCCATTAGAAAGGAAAGAGCAGATTGATTTATTTAAAGTTGGGTTGGTTGTGTAATAAATACTATTCTATCCCCATACAACAAATAAAAATATGCTTTGTAAAATGATGAATGTTCTATTTAGCAGTAGTGAGCTTAGGTATAGGCTGCTAATATTTTGTCTGGAATGAATTTATACAGATTAATGCCTTACTGTACTTGTAACATACAAATATTCAGTAAATGTCAGTGCTGATTATTACTGTTATTGCTAATATTATTTTTATAGTATTCAGGATTCTTGCCTTCATGAAGCTTAAATTGATACATATGTGAAATAGTGGTGATAATTTTGTCCCCCTCCTAAACATGTACCTATGGAATTTAATCATTAATGTTTACCAATAATCAGTACTAGAAAATAGTGTTTTGAAAATTCTCTTAGCCATATCTTTAAATTGCATAAATAATTTATAAATATTTTTGGAAAAGTTTAAAAGATATAGTTTTAAACATATAGCACCACAGAATAAATTAAAATGTAGAATAAATACTGAAAGTAACTTTTTTACCTATCCCTTCGGTATTCTCCCAGAAATAACTATTATAAATTTGATGTATTTGCTTTCAGATAATTTTTATATGGATATGTACACACACAAACTCATGCATATGCACATACATATGTATACACGTTTGTAGGTTTATTTACCCTAAATGAATATATTAGAGATTTTTTTTATCAAAACAGTAACTGATAAATTTTTCTATGTTGATACATCAATTCATTTTTACTGCTACATATTATTTTAGAGAATGAATATACCATAATTTTTTTTTAATTTTCAATTACGAAAGAAGGCAGACCACGGACCTGCCTGCTTGACACAATCATTCAGTACAGATAAAATGAGCCAGATTTAGTTTGAATTTATTATTTAGAAAGATAAACAAATGGAAGAAAAGTTAATGATGTCCCAAATACTGAAATGGCAACATGAAAACAAGAGGCTAATGGACAGCAATATTAGTTATGGGATATCCTGTTTCTGAAGAGTTGTTTCTAGACCACAGCTAAATGCTTTTATAGTCTGCAGCTGTACGATGAGGTGTTGACGGTGAGGTTGAAGCAAAATAAAACAGGAAGCTTCATACCTTGTTAGAGCTTGGGAGATTATGAAAAACTGTCTCATGATCATCTCCCATTGTCTTGTGATCAGGAAGGGTCAGGAAGCATTCTACTGTGATTCAGAATGGCTATATTTAAAAACTGCCTGTGTTACCTATATGTTCATAGCTGCCTGGACATTATAATGCAGCTGGGTCTTCTACAACCTTATCCTTTTGCCTTTTACATATCCAGCTACAATTCTTAATTGCATAGTCATTTTAGCATATACTCTACTTAATCAGATTTATGGGCCTGCAAATAAATAAGGTGATATAGAAGTGTGATCACATGCACTTAATGGATATATTTTAGCAAGCTCCTCATCCAGAATGAAGCATGTTAGGCCATTAATCCAAGTGAGTGCAGCAAGAGATACTGGCAGTCACATGTACCCACTTTAACTCACCAGCAGGATGTACAGGGCAATTTTCCACCACTATTTCATCTAGAGGGTTCAGAAGAGTCAGTTTTAATCCATGCAAAACATAGAGTTTTACTTTAAGCATCAGAGGAAAAAAACAGAGTTTTAAAAATAATAGGATTGGTCTATAGGAAATCATCATCTTATTGTCCAGGAAGCTAATCTTATTCTATGGCATGTTCACTCCTGGAGTCAGCACTTTTGGGAAGTTTGGAGGATCATTAGATTAAGATTCTTCATTGGTCAGAAAGTCTCATATCCAGTGATAGCTATAATCTGAGTTACGTTAGCTTGTGGATAAGAGCTAAGAGAGGTTAATATTTCCTTTCTTCACTGTCAGTTTTTTGGTGTTGAAGGTGGGCTCTTTTCCATTGCCAGGGTGGTGGTTCTCTTTCCACTTCCATGTGTTTCTGTTTTTTAATGTAATTAGCCCATACAACAATTATTTCATCCTTTTTCCAGTTTTCCCATGGCTTACACCATAAGGTCTGGACCAGACTCTAGGTGGCTCAGCAATTTTATCTTATATAAGGTTTACCATCTTAGAATATCTTCCACTCTCTGGCCTATGGACTACATCAGGAACACCTTAGGAGTTGTGACCTCATGAGTATGATCATTATCATTATTCATATCTATCTAAATATAACAAACATAACTGATTGTAAAAGAATCTACAGATTAGAGCTTCCTAACTCCAGCCCACATCCCACAGCTCTTAACTACCCAAAAGTTTAAGGAGTCTAATTTTCTAGGGGTATATATGAGAGGAAGTGATGTAAGAAAGATTAAGTATTTTGAGTTTTTTTTTTTTTTTTTTTTGTAGCAAATCTGGCTTGTTCCCTCCTCAAATCTCACAATTGAACATTCTATTTAGATAGCAAGTACCCTTTTGGAGACTTTTGCATTGTTCTATTGGCAGCTGAACCTCAGCCTCTATTTAAATTGTTTAGTTTTTCTATGAGACTCTTTTTCACCTTTCATTGTCACTTGCTGGAGGGTGACATGGGGCATGAAATGTCTGGTGAATTTTTCAAGTATGTACCTACTGCTGAGTGACTGCTGAGTGGTTTTGCCATAAAGCCAGCACCATTGTCTGATGGGATGTATTTGGGAAATCTCCTACATAAAAGTCCATCTAAGAGTCCTTTAATTCTGTGGCCTGAATCTACTTTGTGAATAGAGATACCAACAGACACCTATGTCAGTTGAAACCATGGAAAGTGTTTACTGCATTCAGTGCATAGGGTATCCTCAAGAAAAGGCAAAGAAGCCTATATATCTTATTGGATAAGAGTAGATTAGGTCTGCTATTCCTGGCTGCATCCTTGATTTCATGTGCTGAAATCACTAGGATGTGTTTTTTTTGTTGTTGTTGTTGTTGTTGTTATTGGTTCGTTCTTTCTTTCTTTCTTTCTTTCTTTCTTTCTTTCTTTCTTTCTTTCTTTCTTTTTTCTTTCTTTCTTTCTTTCTTTCTTTCTTTCTTTCTTTCTTTTTTTTCCCCCTATATTATCAAATGGATTACCAGGCCAGGATCCTAAGTGATTGTGGTCTTTACTTAAACAGTACAGATCTGATTAACATGTTTGTTCTATCTGTGTTCATTCTCAGAGGGCCTCTTCCCATGGGCATCCACATTGGTCCTGAATAGAAAGTGTGTGGGTCTTGTATAGTTTGCATCTGTAATGTTCATTTCTATGGAGACTGAGACTGTGTCACCTAGTCATCCCGCTGCTAGGCATCAGCATATGGACAGACTAATGACTACTGATATGTCATTGAATGTGTAATAAACATTATGGACGTTTTTCAGGGAAAGCACAACAGCTCGTGACTTCAGGCAGGAAGCAGAGTTCTTGTTTCTGGAATAGCTTTAAACAGTTTCTTTTGGGGCTTTGCAGCTATAGTGACCGGGTACATCCCATTAGATTTTACCTTAGCTGATTAATCTTTAGTAGGATCTTGGCATATTCAGTAACCCCCAGAATACTGAATCCCATTGGATTTCCAGGGTTTGGTATAGACCCTGTGACTGGAAGCTTATTTTTGGACTTACTAGTCACTTTTTCATGTAGTTTGGTATGTCTCTTGTTTTGTTTAATAACACAATAATTTATCATCTATTATGCACTACAACTATACATTTTTGTAAAAGTATTTTAGATCACTTAAAGTGGCAGGTTTTCTTGAAAAATAATGACAATTTATTTGAATTCTTATTCCCTTGATTTTAAATTCAGGCCAAAGTTTAAACATGCAGTTTCACCTAGTGTTAATATTGATTTCAGTTATAAAGTTGCAGATTACAAAAGAATATAACAGTAATCCCTCTATATGGTTCTTATATTAATCATGTACTATTTCCTAATATTAAAATGTAACGATTTAAATACTAAATTATTTTTTCATTTATTTAATAATTTTTAAGAAGTGCTACAGCTTTTAAACAAATGTGTCTAGTTTTATAATTTTCTTAACTTAAAAAATATTCCAATTAGTTTTTTATTTCCTTCTTGAAAAACCATGAGTTGTTTATATAGGTTCCTAAGCAGCAAAAGCCTTGAAATTGTGAGAATGACTAAATACTCAGGAAAGCACTGATCCAAATTTGTTATGCTTTTGGAATTCAGTAAATGATGAAAACCAGAGCTGTTAGTCATTAGTAAACCCCACCCAGTTTTAAAAGTTAAAAATACATTCTCATATTTAATGTGTCCCAAATACAAGTTATGTTTACTTATCATATTTGTGTTGATTTACTCAGCTATTATTGCCCAAAGACGTTAAAGACTCTTTTTTGAGCATTTTGAGAGAATTAGCATTGAATATGTAACAAATTGGCCAACAAGCAATTCTCTAAAATTGCCTTTTAACTTAAGAAACAAACAATAAAAATGGGAAGGCTTTTACATTATTTAAATATATAATATAAACTAAAACTACCAAATGGAAAGAATTTCATCTTATAATTTAACACTCATAATAATACTTTGAATTTTAGAATTTCATGGTAAGTAATTTGTATTATTATCCACAATATTAACATATTATAAAGGAACCCTAAGTCCCCTCAAGAAAGATATATTACATTTTTCTTTCTGGGCTAAAGAGCAGAGTAAGAGTTGAGACAAATACTGGAGAAATAATGTGAGAGGCATTTAAGTGTCAAGAAAGCCAAGATACAGTGATTTCTCGAAAGAGCTTTAGACCAACTGAATGTTATAGGTTTCCTATTGTGTGTTAATCTAGTAATGTACATGTGAAGTTACTACAGTTGCAGCCTGCAGGACTGTTTTTGGGGAAGTAGAGAATGGCCTTCTTATAAGAAGGAAGATACTATAATGGAGTAATGTGATTTATTTTTCTAGTAATGTCACAATTTCCAGACATGGACTGTTATATAAATCATGTCAGTCATTTCAAGTATATGACAGGTGTTTTTACAAATATTGTCACAAGTCTTTTCTTTAATCTTATTTTTCTTCATTGTAAACCTAATAATAGAGCATTTTAGTATTAAGGCATTAACTGACCTAAAGAACCTTTATTTCTGTGTGGAAAGTGGGAAAAAAAATTGGCAAAGTTGTTGCCTATAGAAATAAGCTCTTGTAGGAATTGGCCACAACTGATTTACAGTTTGCAGCTGAGACATTTAATACAAAATAAGTTGACTGATATTAAGAGTGCAATAATTGCTAATGTAAAACAGACAGATTTTTTCTAATTACATAGCACTGGACACATGTATTTTGGTAAAAGTTGAGTTTATTTTTTTTTTGAGTTGTTTTTTAATTGACCTTGGTCCGCAACATTAGAATATGTTACTCTGAAATCTTGTTTATTATTAGCCTATGTAAATATTTTATCTTTCTCAAGATGTAGATGAGAAATAATTTTCTCTTGTAATTTTTGTACTTTAGTTTCAAATACACATGGGTCTAATTCGAATCAATTATATTTTAATGGAAATATTTTGATAATAAAATAAGTATTTTATCCTAATTCTACCTATACTGGAAAATAATTGATAAAATTCTAAATTTTATGTTTTTAAAATGATTTCTTCATGTTCAACCTTTAACTTCAGTGGAATAACTGCTTGAGTTATTCCTTTGTGTGTCATCACCTCTATCTACAATATATTTAAAATCAAGTTAAAGAGAATGTCTTCATATCTGCATGGAAGAATAATATTTCAAATATACCTTGAAGAACTTATTGGATAGTCTGAGAAATTTATGTTATTCTAAAAGAGTAGGGTACTGGGTTATATTTGCTGCTTTGGTAAATTGATTTAAGAATCTTCCTAGAATTTGGCAGATATAAAATATATGATGTCATTTTTTTGTTATTGAAGAGAGAGGGACAGTGAGAAAAAAAGAATCAATTTTAATTATTTTTTCACATGGCTTTCATTGCTCTGAAAATTCATTCCGTACGTGGTGGTGCTGGGTTTGAAACCCGTGTACTCACACATGCCAGACAAGCACCATAACCACTGAGTCCACTCCAGCCCCTATGACGTCATTTTAATGTTTGTAGATTGGCATTCTTAGTATTGCTATTGAATTGTTAATATTACAATATTGATAATGCATGTCATTTGAGTTATTTTTCCTGTTGATTTATGTTGATCCATCTTAGCATATAACAATACCCTGTGACAACACCAGAAATAAAGTCAAGGTTTTTTCTTCTGTGGCTTACAGTCACCACTTAAGAACTTGGTCTTCATCCAAGTCCTTCAGGTACCACATCCATAAACTGGTTGCTTTCCATTATGTTTGAACTAATTTAACTGTAAAACTAAGTTTTAGAAAACCTCTTTGGTTCTTTTTGGAGGATTCTAATGGATCTTTATTCAGACATAGGCGTTGGTAAACTTAGGTCTTTTGATCTAGATCTGGAATCTTGTCTTATTTTGCAGAGCCCATAAACTAAGAATTACTTTATAATTTTCAATTGACTGAAAAAAATTAAAAAATGACATTTCAAGGGATGTGAAAATTCTATGGACTTTAAATCTCAATGCTGATAAATGAAAATGTATTAGAACACTGCATTCTGTGTTGTCAGTTTTTGCAATATAATGGTAGTTCAGTTGCAGCAGATATCACCTGTGGTACCCTCATCACTTTGTGTTGCCTTTCAATGCACTGCACATTGCACCAACACTATAATAATTCAGCAGTGTTTAATGTATCATGGCACTGTAAATATTTCTTATTACCAGTACGTATTCATCATGTCAGAACAAGAGAAAAAGAGAATTTTGAGCTTCTAATGTTATGGTTTTAAGGAACCATGCAATGAGAATGATTTTATTACAGATAGACGACACAACATTGTGTTGTCATGCAGTAACAGGATGACTGTTCTAAAAAAATAAACATCAAGATTATCAGATTATGCACTCATTGCAGCATTCTCAACACATAAGAAAGCAATGGTCAGGAAAAAAATTGAATGGAATGTTTATTCACAAATAAATAATGAACTGGGAGAGCAACAGAGTAAGTTTCTGAGTAGCTAACTTGTTAACCAAGCAAGAAAAGCCTTTTCCTAATGGTGAGTAAATTAAATAAAACCTGTCCTGTGAAAATGAACTTTATCCAAGGAGTTAATGCCATTGTTTTTTTCAAGGAATTACTGTGACTGAGAAAGTAAATGATTGTGAATGGTCTCTGAAGAACATCTAGGTAATAATATTTTTGAAGAAGCTGAGAAAAATTCAAAAACAACTTGAAATAGAAACAAACTAAGAAGATGAATTATAACTGATGATGATAAAAATGTGTGTGGAGCATAGTAAATTTTTATAATTGAAAAAATATTCAAAGCTTTTGAAGAATAGAGGTGTTTTAAGGTTTATGGGGTTTCATGGTAGTACTATTCACCCCAGTACTTTGTGGATATACTTGAATCTGTCATGTTTTTGAACAAGTGACATCAACTGTAAATTTCATCTAATCTGGTAAACTTAAAAAAATTGTAAATTTTTATCAGAAAAAGAAGTTGAATATCTTGGCTTGACCCAGCACATAACAGCTCAATAATCTAGTAGTGGTAAAGTTTATTATTATAGTTTGAGCTCAGATCAAGATGAACATTTTTTCTGAATGAGAACACTGAATCTGACTCTCAACCACTGCTATTGATTCTACATGGCTGTGGACTTTTTCTGTGCATTTGGTAATGTCTTGCAATGAATTTAACCCCAGATTATCAGACAAACAACGCCTATTTGGGCAACTTCAGTAAAATCATTTCAGCAACTAAATTTTAAGTACACACTTCCAATCTTGCCAACATTAAAACAAGATTTCCATTCCCACCCAGATTTATAGCATGTGTATTTTAAAAGCTCAGACTGCAGTTCCAGCAGTATGTTTTAGACCTCAGAATATTTCAGAAGAGATTTTCATCTTTCAGAATCCATTTATCTGTATAGTATAGAAGCTTTCATCTATTATAATTCTACAAATGCCTCCAAATGATGGATATGCTGTTAAAATAAACTCATACATAGATGTCATTATTTGGAAGTATTTATCTGTGAAAAGGTAGTTCATTTTCAGAAGAGATATACATGAAATCTCATTCTAGGTCTTTGTTAATAGATGGACATTTTGCAAATGACTTGATAAAACACTCTAATTTCAATACCTAATTAAGGAAAATCTTAAACCTTCCCTTAATACTTAGATTTTCCTCACTAGTATATCTGAATGTTCTCTGTTGTTGTTTGTAGTAGTAGTCTTAGTCATAGTATTATTATAGTTTGAATTTTTAAATAAAAATTGTTGAAATTTTTGTCATTTTATGTAACTAACTATAAAATATCCTTGATTGTACCTCTTCTTCTGAAAACCCCCAAATTTGTTCTTTTATAGGGGAAATTTGATGATCCTTCAATTGGCTACTTTGAGTTAACTGAATTGTTAGTGTTGTTTTGATGAGTACTTCCTTGTAAATCTTCTGTTAAATAGAGTTGATCCTCATTATTCATGGAGCCTATATTTAAGAATTTAACCATTTGTTAGAATTTATTTGCAATCTCTACGTCAGTACTCAGAATCCTTTCACTATCATTTGTAGACATGAGCAGATAAAGTATTTTAGTCACCTGTCATATTTTCCTAGCTTAGGCTGAACAAGGCCACATTCTGCCTTCATGTTTCAGCTCTCAAATTATAAACATGTGATCCTTTTATAGTTTATTTTGTGTCATATTTTTCACATTGTTGTGCTGTTCCTTTCTGGAAATTTTGTTATTCACATTGTTCCTCAACCATAGTCCTAAGGTGCTTTCTGAGCTGTCTAGCATTCCTAAGTGCCAGAAGGCACTGATGTTCATTACGGAAAAGATGTAGATGTTATGTGAGCTTCACTTAGGCATAACTTATAGGGCTGTTGGTCATGAGTAAAATATTATAAAATATTATATTACTAATAAAACAAGTTTCTATATTTACAGTTGAAGAAAGTGTAACCAGAAACTCATAGAACCGAAGCTTATATTTCCCCTAGGAGCTAATGGTCCATTATTTGTTATTTCACTGTTTGCAGCAATTTTATAGATCATAACTATCTCAAATAATGAGTCAGCTGCATATGTCTATCAATAGGATTGTTACAATGATTTCTTCAGCAGTTCATGCAAGCTACTGTTTAATGTAATTTTTCTTTTTTCTACGATCATACTTAAGGGGATATAATGTAGGAAAAGCCTTTTCCTCTTTGTTTTTTGGTTTTAAGGAATTCATTTTCCTGCGTTCTATTTTCCTGTTAATCAGCTATTCCTCTGAAGATCACCATGTTTTTGTTTTTACTTTTCTTTAATCCCAGTTGCGATATAACCAGTACTTAACCTTATTTGTGAAAAATCCAGACGAAGAAATTGAGTCATGTGAATCCATTACCATTAATAGTAAAGTAATTCAAACTGTATATCAGGAAGACAAATTTTAGTTTATCATTTCAACAGTTAACTTGTGATTCTTCATATTCTTTCAGTTATTTTACCTTGCTCATCCTAATGCTTTCACATAAGTATTAATAGTCCAATTTTACTAAAATGAACTTGCATAACATCACTCATTCTAGGAACTAAAGCACCACTTCCAGTATCCTATTGTGAATTTCAAAGGATTGTAATCTGCTCTATTCTACATACTCTTCTTCTGTGCTGCTTATTCTATCATGCAGATCTTTTAACTACTAATATACTCACTTTTGCCATTGTTCATGGTATCTCCCAATAATTTTAAGAATTTAGTTAAGAATTTAGTTCACAAGTTAATATGATTTTCATTTATGAGTGTGACTCAAAAAAATTCCTATATGATTGCTTTTTAAGAGCATTAACAATATCTTATTTTTAAACTTCTACATTGTATAGTTATGTTGAATGTAATATAAAATCTAAATGTATATTTAGATATTAGTTTTACATGGCAGGTTTTGAGAAAATCATTTGGGGTGAATAAAAATAATAGAATCTTAGATGGAAAAATGTTAAAAATAAAAATTATTAAAAATTATTTCAGTTTGGTGCCTACATATTTCTTTGCAAAGAAATTCCATAGAACCATAGAACTTTGATCTGGTATAAGTATGAAAAAGTATGTAATTAAGCAATCTCATCTTATATTTGAAAATTTTAATAAAAATTTTTATCTTCAAATGTAATTGAAAAATCAAATTTAAACTTTTTACACTGACATTTTCTAAAGCAAGAAATGTTAAATTTCAAATGATTTGTCATACCATAAAAATAATTAAGTGATTATTAATAAAAGGTGACATCTGTGGTCTGAATAATAAAAATTGTGGCAATATCTTTATTTAAAATGCTTGTATCACAATTATTATAATTATTTTTGCATATTAATTAATAGATTTTTCAAGCACAGAAAACTGTGGAAAAAAAAACTTACCTGTTATGCCAGCAAACACTGGTGAAGTTTTAACTGTGTTTCTCTTCTGAATCATGAACTTTCTTTGCTTTTCCTTTCATAAAATATTATGGTTCTTATAGAACATTACCATTTTTCTTTAGTTTATATCATAAGCTGCATAATATACTGTTAAACATGATTTTACAATATTACCTATTGTTGAAAATTAAAGTTGTCTACAGTGTTTGTTAAAATAATGTGTTCTCTTTTATTCATCAGTATTTGTATTTCTGAATATTTCTTGGCAGAGAATCCTAAAAGAACGATTAATGAACCAAATACTATGAAAACTAATGCTATTAATGTATCCTGCCAAATTATTTTCTGGAAATATAAAATCTTTGTTAATTTTTCATACACTTATAATGTGGTATGTTCTGTGGTATAAGCTACAAAACACTGTTTTTCTTTTCTACAGTAGTATTCTCAATTTTGTTTGTAATACCTGATAATGTACATAATTGTTTATTTTCTAGAGTATGTTTCAGGTCTTTTTGCTATTCTGGAAGTCCATTTTTTTTGTTGTTGGTTCTGATGGTAATAGAGAGGGCCAAAATGGAATAATTATTCTAGATTTACAATATTTATTAGTACCTTGTAGAATATACTCTTTTCATCTATACCCATTTTCAAAATTATAAATTTATGTCTAATTTCTGCATGAGTATTAGAATCATTTTTTCAAATTAAAAAAAATCAACCCCAGAAGGAATTTTAGAAAAGGAATTTATAGTTTTAATATAATTGGGATTAAATTTAGTCTTTAGTCTTTTCATCAGAAAGAACAGTGGAGATTTATGTTTTCCTTGTAAACATATCATTATTATTTATTTTGTTGTGTTTACCAATCTACTCTTTTTCTGTGGCTTATTATATTTTATTTTTTGGTTAATTACTGCTTATAAAAAGTAACTGGAGAGGTGCATTTTCTTTCTGCCTGACTCACTTCTTCATTTTATTTTCATTTAATATTTTTAGATTTATACATTAGTCAAAAATCAAGATTTTAGGAGTTTTGGACAATGTTTTAAAGTTAGAATTTGAAATTGTAAAGAAAAATCATATTTAATTTTGATTTTTATATTTAAAAAAGATTTTTTCTAAAACATTCATGATTTTATTATTATTATTTATGGTTTTATTATTTGAGAAAACTATTTTATTTTTTAATAACAGTATTAAGAGTTTGGGGGGCTAGTGTGGTAACTCAGCAGTTACTGCACTTGCCTGGAAGGTGCAAGGACCTGGGTTTGAACCCCAGCAACACATAGACGATGAAGTGTCAAGTAACAAAGGCCATATGAAAACTAAAGAAAATTGATTCTTTTTCTCTTTCTCACTGTCCTTCTCTTTTTAAAATAAATAAAAAGAGTGTGGCAATGTCCACATTTATTTAAATAAGTAGTCTATATTGGTGTTTTTAGTGTTCTTTTTCTATCTACTGCAACTAAAATGGTTCACTGAATAAAATTTTTTCAGAAATAAATAATTTACTTATAAATCTTCTATTCATTTTGGAACATACACATTTAAGAATATTTTATTACAATATAACACTATGATTTATTTATCCATTTGAAATAAACCATTGTACAAATCACAGTATTGGACCTGTACCATTTTCATGGCAGAATTTAAAACTTGGGAGCACAGTTGAACTGTAGTCTCAGTTAAAATGGTCATTTCATCAGAATAGTTGATATTTTTCCAGTCTTGCTTGGATTTTGTATATTTATTTTTAACAAATTGTACCTTGGAATTTTGTAATGCATATTATTTATATTCTGTATTTAAAGAGGAGGAAACATATTAGTTTATAAGCCTCTTAGGGTTCAAAGGAAGTCCATGTTTAAAATGGATCAGTGATTTACATATGACTATACCATGATATGCCATATGTAAACCATTTATGGGTACATTCTGCAGACCACTGTTGTCTCTAGTGAAATTAATCTTTCCACTGTAATTGCAAAGTGGCAAACAGTACAATTGGTATTTATATTAAAAGTCATATAATTATTACATTGTCTTACCATCTTCACATACTTTTTTTAAGAAAAGAATATGTTTTCCTCAGCAAAAACTTACTGAAATTCTTGACTTAGTTTGTAAAGAAAAGAAAAGGAGGGGGCTGGAGCAGTGGCTCAGCAGTTGGAGTGCTTATCTGGCATGGGCAAGGATGTGGGTTCAAAAACCCCAGTACCACATATAAAACTAAGTGTCAGAGAAACAAAGGCCACATGGAAAAATAAATAAAATGTATTCTCTTTCTCTTCTCTCTCTCTCTCTGAAAAAACAAGAAATAAAGAAAATGAGCCAATTCCATTTTCATGTAGCAATGCCATCCTGGTATAAAACATGTTTATATATATTTTTTGGCAGTCTTAAATTTGATCGCGTTTTGGTAGAAACACGATACTACTCTTATCATCTGTTACAGGATCTGCATGCAAACATTACTCAGAAACAAAGAACATTTTTAAATGCTTCAATTCCTTATTATTTTATTGATAAGTTAATCTGAGAAGGTACATTTCTCTATTTAGCCTATATATTTTTATTTTCATATATATGGACATAAATTATTGTATATTTGCTTAAATTGTATTAGTGCATTATAGTTATTCATAATTTTAGGTTCATTTTTACATAATCATACATGCATGGAATATAATGTGCTCCATTTCAATCTACAGTCTTTCAGTCCCCTCCTTCCTCTCCTCATCCCCTTTCTCTAATCTAATGGTCTTTTTATTGTTTTTTTAAAACACTACTTTGTAGATAAAAATAAATGTGAAATACACTACAGTATATTTATACATGTACATAGGATAATTTGGTCAAGTTTCTATTCTCATTCCTTCCCTTATCCCATCCTTTCTTCCTTCCCCTGTATCCCCTCCCATACTCCATTGATCTCCCTTCTATTTTCATGGGATTCTTCCCTTTTTTCTTCCTTATTTTACTCTGGCTTCTGCATATGAGACAAAACATTTGACCCTTGACTTTCTGTTTCTGGCTTATTTCACTTAGCATCCATTTACCAGGAAATGTTATAATTTCATTCCTCTTTATGGCTGAGTTATATCCATTTTGTATATATATATACCACATTTTCTTTATCCATTCATTTTTTTTGGTGGACACCTGTGCTATTTCCATAACTTGGCTATTGTTAATTGTGCTGCTATTAACATTGATATGCCTGTATCTCTAAAGTATACTGATTTTCGTTCTTTTGGATAAATAAAAAGGACTAGGTATCTGGGTCATATGTTGATTCCATTCCTAGTGTTTTGAGATCATGCTAATTTGCAGTCCCAACAACAATGTGTGAATGTACGTTTTTCTCCACTTCCTTGCTGACATTTATTATTTATTTGTATTCTTAATGGTTGTCATTCTAACTAGAGTGAGATAAAATTTCAATGTATTTTTTTTGCATTTCCCTGATTGCTGGAAATATTAGCATTTTTCATATATTTGTTACTCATTTGTGTTTCTTCTTTAAAGAAATGTTTGTTTAGTTCTTTTGATCATTTATTGATTGGGTTGTTTTGATTTTTGGTGTTAAGTTTTTTGTTCTTTACATATTCTGGATATTAATCCCCTGTCAGGGGACTAGCTAGCAAATTTTCTCCCTTTCTATAGGCTCACTTTTCATACTTTTGGTTTTTTGTTTTGCATTGCAGAAGCTTTTTTAATTTGATGGCTTCATACATTTTGATTCTTGGTTTTATGTCTTGAATTTTACAGGTCTTGTTAAAGAATTTCATACCTGTACTAATATATTGAATTGTTGAGTCTACATTTTGTTCTAGCAGTTGCAGAGTTTCTGGGCTAATTCTTAGGTCTTTGATCTGCTTTGAGTTGACTTTTTCTGCAAGATGAAAGATAGGGATTTAGTTTCATTCTTCTACATATGAATATCCAGTTTTTCTATTATCATCAAAAACTATCTTTTCTTCAAGATATCTTTTGACAACTTTTTCGAGTTTCAGGTAACTGTATCAATGTATTTGTTTCTGTGTCTTCCACTTCACTGATTTTCTTGTTTATTTTGATGCTAGTTTTACTACTTTTGCTCTGTGGTACAATTTGAGAACAGGGATTGTAATATCTTCAACATTATTCTTTTTGCTCAGTATGCTTTAGTTATTGTGGGTATTTTATTCTTCCAAATGAATTTTAGGACAGTTTTTTTTTCCTACTGTGATGAATGTCATTGGTATTTTGGTGGGGATTGCAGTGAATCTGTATAACTCTTGTTAATATCACCACTTTGACCATATTGATTTTGCCTATCCCAAAACATGGGAGGTCTTTTCACCTTCTAAGGTCTTACTCAATTTCTGTTTTCAGTGTTCTAAAGTTTTAATTGGAGAGATCTTTCACCTCCTTGGTTAGATTTATTCCCATGTTTATTTTTGTTGTTGTTGTTTGTTTGTGACTTATTTAGGTTGTTATGAGTGGAGTAGTTTTCTTGATTTCTTTCTCAGCAGATTATTCAAGTATAAGAAAGCTATTGATTTATATACATTGATCTTGTGTCCTATACTTTGCTGAATGTGTTCATCAGCTCTAGAAATCTTGTGGAAGAGGTTTTTTTTTTTGGAGGGGGGGTCTTCTAGATAGAGGATCTTATTGTTGGCAAAAAGAGATAATTTGGGTAATTCTTTTCCTATTCATATCCCTTCAATTTTCTTTTTATTTTCCTGATCGTTCCGGCTGACGTTTCAAGAACCATGTTGAACAGGAGTGATGAGAATGGACAGCTTGTCTTCTTCCGGATTTTTAGTGGAATCAGTTTTAGATGAATTCAGTCTTTTTCTTTTGAATATAATGTTGTTGGTTTGGGATTGTTTATTGTATATAGCCTTTACAGTATTGAGATAAGTTCTGTCTATCCTGATTCCTCTAGCTGAAAGTAAAAATTGTGGGTGCTGTTTTTGTTGGAGACTTCTTCTGCATCCAGTTAGGTTCTCATGTGGTTATTGTCCTTAATTCTATTTGTTTAGCAGTGTATTCTGTTGTTACAGAAATACTAATGTTTTGTGAGAATAAACGTTTACTCTAATGATGACCATGTAGGCCAGTTTTCCTTATGGATATTAAGTATATATGAAAAAGAGCATTTAATAGGGTTGATTTTTATGTGTATGAAGTTTTATATATCAATAAAAAAAGGTAACAGAGTCAGATCTATATATTGTTGGCTTGTATTTAAGATAAAATAGGGAAACTTAATGGAAGAAATCAGACTTAATTTACTCATGTTCCTATGTGAACACATAGTGAATCTCATCAACATATATCTATCGAGTCACTAAAAACATTTCTATTTAGTAAATAACAGAAAGAACAGTAGAGGGATGAGAAAGGGGGTGTGGGGATTTGGGGGAATGAAGTAGAATAAGTTATACTGCATGCTTTTATAAAAATGTTAATTTTATCCTATTGTCAAATATATCTAAAAAGAACAGGGATGGGCAGAATGGAGGGGAAGGGGAAATATAAGAACTGAGTTAAAACCAGGTACACTCCAAGCTTTTATAAGTATGTCATTGTATATACTTTTGTCACATATATAAAAAAATGTTCTTCATAGGTATAAGAATTATGTTAGTATACTTGGGTATATCAGAATAAAATATAACCCAGAAAGAGAAGCAAAGGACCAGGGGATGGGAGGAGGGAGGTGATGGGAGTACTGGAGTACTTGGGAGGTGTTGACCAAATCATTTTGATGTATTGTGTTCATGTATGGGAATGTAACAACAAATCCCATTGCTGTTTATAAGTAAAATGCAAAAATTAAAAAAAAAACCTGAATGAATAAGTTTTAGTTACATAATTTTAGTGTAATTTAGTTGATCTTTTTGTTGTTTTTTTTTTTAGAGAGAAGGACAGTAAGAGAGAGAAAGAATCAGTTTTATTTAATTTTTCATATGGATTTTGTTGCACCAACACTTGGTTGTGTATTTGGTGCTGGAGTTTGAACACGTGTTCTTGTGCATGCCAGACAAGTGCCATAACCACTGAGACACTCCTCCAACCCCTACTTAAATATTTTTAAATGCCTAACTTCATTCCAACTCTATGAATTTTCAAATTTGAGGTAATTTTTCTTTTTCAAAAAAGTAAATTTTTGATATTGGTGTCAATTTAGAGCTATCTTTTAAATATTTAATTCTCTTGAACATCACATTTAAGAGACTACTAGATATTTGATTAAAAGCAATGTAAAAATATCATGTTATATCACTTTCTTAGTGGATATTAGTTCTCCCAAGAATTACTTACAAGTGCTATCTATAGTGTAATTATTATGCATAATTTATATATTAGTGTATTATATATAATACAAGTTTGAATTTGCATTTATTAGCCTATAATGGTAAAAATTAAATTCCTTTTAATAATGGTGTCATCTCTAGTTTCACTAATTAATGTTTCGTTGAGAATACTTTGCATTTGTTTTAGGTCTAATAATTGTCAGAATTTTTACTTGATTTGTTAATGAATAAAATTTGTACAAGGGAACATAAATTTAAAAATTAAGTAATATTCACTGCATTTTAAAAAATTTCATCAGTAGCATTTTTTTTTCATTCACTGTGCACAAGCACTAATATTTTCTTTTTGATTTAATGCCATTTGCATTGGCTGTTTCCATGACAAGTTTTCTTATGCATGCTGCTTATGTTTTCTTAAAAATCAAATTTCTTATTTTAGTTATATATTAATATTTTTAAATATAAACTATTGTTTTATCAGCTGCTCCTGATAACTGTAGTACTTAAGACATGTCTTTTCTATACGTTTATTTCTAGCATTCATTTTGTGTAATGATTCTAAGAAGTTCTATAAACCAAAATTTTTGATTGAATATTCTTCATTAGACTTTACTGAAGTAATTTGAACCTATTACATTTAAAAACAAAGTAATGAAACATCCTCCTAATGCTAAAGCATCATTGTAAGAGCATTATAGAGTCATTTCGTATTAACTGCTAAAACATAAAAGGCAAAGTTCATAAAGCATTATACAAGGTTCCCAATTACCTTTAATGGTTTTATGGATAGAAAACTTGGCTGTTGGGAAAGTATGTATTTACTTCTACATTTTGAAGCCTGTAGACATTTAATGTTACACCTTTTCGACAATGTATTTTATATACTTGAAAATTAATTATAGGTAAAAAATAGCCAGGAAGGAGAAAGAATAAATCATTTTGTATTGTTCTTTTCTTTGAACATGAGATAATTATATTTTAAAGTTAATTATCTTCTAATATTATGCAAATTAGAAGTTATTGTATTTGGTGCCTCTTGTAAAATCTTATGAGAGCTTCTAAATTTTTCTGCTTCTCAAATTATGACAAATCTAGTACAAGTGAAATCACAATTTAAAGAACTTTGCTATTATATAAATTCATTTATTATATTTATTGCATGTATGCTGTAGTTCTTTTTAATGTCTTTAGTATATATAGTACATTTAAATAAGATGATGATTTATATATAACATATTTTATGTATTATATTGCATAAATTTAAAATTGATAATTTAAGATTTAATTATTTCATAATTCATGATATTTATTTCCTTTTCAAAACTCATTACCTATTTAGTTTATCCCTATTTAAGCATTCATAATGCTTATGTGGCAAGCTAAATTAATCAATATGCTTATATGATAGTAGTTCTAATAAATTCAGTATGGTGAGACGGACAGTTTGCATTGCCTTGTATGACTTTTTCATAACCTATGAGCAAAAACTAGTTAATAGCAACTTAATAACCAATTAATTGTTAAATGCAAATTGGGTTGTTTAGAAATCAATAAAAAGTGATACAGTGATTAGTAACTATTGGTGAATTTAAATAAATATGCAGAGACAATGAATCAGAACTAGTGCTAATGGCCATGCATTATCTCATGAATTGTATGTAAAGTATTTGTTTTCAAATCTCTGTTTAACATTGTATTTTTTTTCCATTTATAAAAATTTGGCAGTGTTTTATTATATATTTGTATATGTCCCTTGTCCTTTCTAATGTTCTCATTAAAAGTGTTCTGAACTTTTTGTAGTCCTAACAGAGGTCCCTAACCCATAGTTTGTGAAAAAAAAAAGTCTTTATTTTCCTTAATCTGTTTCTGAAATTTAAGAATAGCCAATTATGGTTATAGACAATAAGATACAGTAAGTGACATTGTGAGCAGTAGATACCACAGGTGTTTTAATATCACATTATGCTTGTTAAGGATAACTAGACATAATGTAGCTATATTTCAGCCCTATTCACTGAAATAGGCAGTGAGCTGGATTTGACTTGCAGCCCTGAATCTGTTGACCCCTGTTTTAGACTCCTCCCTTAGAATCACTATTTCCTTTATTCCAATGTTTATTTCTTAATCCTTTGTATTTAGAAAAACTGGAAAATATTCCTGAATACTTCTAATAATAGGACTGTCTTTAGGACTGTCTTTGCTTCGCTAATATTCTGTCTAAAAGCAGTTCCAAAAGAAATCTTAATTAAATATTTTAATAATTCTTGAGTAAATATATATCTTTCCTCTGAAACAACTTTGAAACAAAAAATATATTCAGTTTTAAGCTTTGTTGTATATTCTTTTTAAAGGAATCTTTACATTTTATAGCAAGTTTCCAGTACATAATCTGTGGAATAATTGGAAAATGTTCTATATAGTCTAGCAAGTTTGAAAAATACTAGACACTATATTTCCCAAGGGAACTCATGATGTATATTATTGTAGTAAGTATTCAGAGCACCAGTAAAACAATTTCATTTTATTATGTTTGGGCCAGTGTTTCCCATATTTACTAGACTATCTACATAGACTATGCATGACTTTTTCAATCAACATCTCAGTCTCTCTCCCTATACTTGTTCCTCTTCCTTCCTCTCTATGTGCCCTTTTTCTTTTCCTCTCCTCTCACAGACACTTTGAACACCTATCAGTAAATTTTAAGAAACTCTAATTTAATATCCTACCTGTAAATCTCCAAATGATATTTTTTAAGCCAAAAATCTAAAGAGCTCTTAAACATTTAACAAGAATAAGTGCATTATGTTTTGGCTATTGATAGAATTTCCAGTGGACAAGAAAATATACAAATAAAGATTGATTTTTTCATGGTGTACATATAATTTTTAACTACTTCTCCATATAATAATCTGAAATAGCTCATTTTTGCATATTAAAATATTAATTGGGCATACATTATGTACATCAGGATAACTTAGTCATGCATGTCACACAGTGTTACATGCATTTGAAACTGTTTTGCTAGTAGATGCTAGTAAATCATAAAAAGAAATTATTTATTTTTTCAGAGCCACATCCTCAACCCCTTTTCAGTTTTTTTAAATTTATTTATTTATTTACTTATTTATTTTGAGTCAGGGCCCTGCTAATTTACTGAGGTTGGCTTTGTACTCCAGATCCTTCTGCCTTAGCCTCACGGATTGCTAGGATTACAGTTGTACACCACTGTGCCATTGATTTTAACCAACAAAATTTAGAGAAGCTCAAATGTAGAAGATACTATGTTAATGGCAGTTTCTTGGGGCTACAGGATTAAGGAGGATACCATCTAGTTACTTGAGTATGCATTTGTATCATAGTATATTTTCTCTTAGACTTTTTACCTTGAATGATGTTTTCTCATATAATGTTTATTGGATCATTGAGCAAACATTAACCTCCCCACTTGGTCCATGTATCATCATACATATATGTGAAATACTATTTGAAGATTATGTTCATTTAAAAAATTGATCTTAATTTTTAATCATCAATGCAAATAAAAAGTAGATCTATACTAACTCTAACAAGTAGTCTTTTGTTTTATGCTTCAGTGAATAACAAGAACCAAAAGGTTCTTACGGACAAAAAGATTTGTATTTATACCTTCTGTCCACATTTTTATTTTACCCTTTATTTGTTCAATTTATTCTGATAAAGCAATTGAACATTTCTCTCCTATTATGACTCTTAGTTTAATTTTATTTACTTTCTCAATAATTGTTTTATTTATCATTTAAACTCAACCCATATTTTCACCACCCAATATTTTTTATTTTCTTTTTGTAATATATTTGGGAACCTTTGAAAAAGAAAACTTTATTTTTAGACTCTACAACTTTTAAGGTCTTCTCAATCAATTATTTCATCTTAATCTTCATCTTTAATGTACATAATTTCTGACAATAAACTGAGACCCTTCAGAAGTTTCCTTATACATAGAATGTAATATTTACAACTAATGGCTTATCTTATCTTTTATTGCAGCAGTCTTTATCTTACCATTCTAAAACTAGCAGCCTCGATCACTGAAGGAAACTACCTGAATTATAAATGGATTATAAATGGACTATAATTGGATTCAGACTTGAATTCGGGGGCCTTGATCAACTAGGTTTATATTTTTTGTACAGGATGCATAGTAGGAAGTCAGTAAAATAAATTTTCATTAAATGAGGCAATCATAAAGCCAAAATGATTAAATCTTCTTGTGTTTTCCCTGTTACTGTGAATCTTCTTAAAGCCCCTTGTTTTATTCTTTCTCCCTTTTTTTCCATTTTTTGATTTGTTCATTCTTCTTTTTTTTTGAGAGAGAGAGGGGCACAGAGAGAGAGACTGAGAATCAACTTTAGTTTTTCATGTGGCTTTTGTTGCTCTGACACTACGTTGTGTACCTGGTGCTGGGGTTTGAACTCGGGTCCTTGTGCATGCTAGGCAAGCGCCATAACCATTGAGCCACCCACTCCAGCCCCTTGTTTATATTTCTTAATGATCACACTTGTTCCTATTTCCTATGTACATGTTGTATGCTTTTAAGAGAGGCATGAATTACAGGCTTTCAGATTTGCCAGTACTGAAACTATACTTCCTTCATCTTCACATCCATCTAGAGTTTTCAAATTCAGTGTGTCCAACTAAACTTATTCTTTCCATCTATAATCTTCTTCCTTTCTTAAAGTGCTTTATGCTTTCAGCAGCATTACCATTTTCCCAACATGGAACTTTAGAACTTCAGGGTTAACCTTTGAAATCTTCTTTTCCCTTGCTTATATCTAGTCAATTGCCAAGTTGTGACTGTTGTTACCTCTAAAATATGTCTTTGAGTCTTACCTGGATTATTGTTCTCATTATCTGCCTGTTGCTACTCTTGCTGCTTTTCGAGTTCTTTATATAAGTGTAACTGTAATTATTCCATTCTCATGTTCAGAATATTTGTTTTTTATTAACTGCCACTAAACTTTATATAAGTGTAACTGTAATTATTCCATTCTCATGTTCAGAATATTTGTTTTTTATTAACTGCCACTAAACTTTTTTGACACTATGCATATTTGACACTATGCACATTATGTCTTAAAAATATATGAGTATCCAAAACTTACTCATCTTTTAAGTCTTCAGCTAATTGAATGTCATATTACACATATATCTTTTCTTAAAATTTCTTATCCTTTGTCCAATTCTTTTAAGGTGATGAAACACCTGTGTGATTATCTCGTCGCAAACTTAGCACAATGCTGTAGAGATTTTCTTTTTCATCTCTCCAATTTAATTCTAACTCTGCTTTTCCCCTTTATTTATTTAATACTTAGATGGGCTGCATTGCTTATCTGTACAACTTTTATGCCTTTAGAATTATATACTTCTGTAACTTGGTTCTTTTAAAACTTAAAATTTATTTTTAAAATTTAAAGATGAGGGACTGGATCAGTGGCTCAGTGGTTGCAGCGCTTGCCTGGAAAGTGCAGATATGTTGGTTCAAACCTCAGCACCATGTATACAACAGAGTATGTGAGCAACAAAAACCACATGAAAAACTAAATAAAGTTGATTCTGACTTTCTCTCTTTCTCTCACTGTCTCTTTTTAAGAATAAAAATTAAAGATGATTTTTAAAATATGTCATCCATACATGTGTTGATTAAATTCCTTCCTTGGGGCTATTTTGTATGAAATATAATTTTTAGGTACTTAGTACCTACTAATAATTCTTTACTATCTTATAATGTTCATCATCTATATGGCAATATTTTCCATCTGATAGAATATGTATATGCATGTTTAAGTGTGTATCAGTATATAGTTTGTCTCATGGTGTTAAATATACATAAGTATGTAGGGATGAATGACTTTATAAGTATTTGTATAAATTGTGTGTGTATGTGTTAAAAATATCTCTTGGTTGTACATTGATGCTTATCAAACCCATGTAAGACATACTTTCATTCTATTCTTAGATTAGATCATCATTTAGAGTCTTCCTAATTGCAAACCTTTTCCATATCATCATGAGTATTTATGGAATTTATGTTTCTTTTATTTATAAAGCTAACTTAAATGATGAGCATACTTGTGACATTTCAGGGAGGATAAACAATGTTTAAAAAAAGAATAGGGATATTATCTTCTAAGTCTGTAAGAATATGCCATGTTATACTCAGTTTAAAAAGTCATAAAATAATGTGAATTTTAGAAGAGTGTTAATATAAGAATGCTATACTCATCTTTCTGAGAGAAACTAAATAATGACTTTATCTCTTGCAGTGAGTATCATATTAATTCCTCATATTACAGAGGTTCTCTTGCTTAGTGTGGGATTAAAGCCCAACAAATCCATTATAAGTTAAAAATATCATAATTTCAAATGGCTTTATTACTTCTAACATACTGAATATCATAGCCTTGCAGCACAGTGCACTGTAGTGTGCCCTCCTCTTACCTTGTGATAGTGTATCTGACTGGGAGTTGGTTGTTGGTCCCGAGAATCTATAGGATATCATAATGCATATCATTAGCCCAGGAAACAATCAAAATTGCAAACTTTGAAATACAATTTATACTGCATATATAATACTTTTACACCTCTGTAAAGGTGAAAAATCTTAAGCCATTGTAAGTTGGAAACCATCTATACATAGTTCCTTCTAAGTAACAGAAAATTTTAGAGATCACAGACATTACTCCCAACATTTTTTTTTTCTTTTCTCCTCTATTTGATGTAATAACCATTGTTACGCTACATGCCAGGCCTTGGTTAAGGCAGATTATTCCTCTCAATAGCCAGTTGTTTTTTGTTTGTTTGCTTTTTGCCAGAAGAATGGTTCTTCATCAAGGTTGTTTTGTGTGATATTTTTTTTCCACATTTATTAGAAGTATATTGCGATACAGGATACAGGTGAGGGGGAAACATTGTCAAAACTGTAGCAATCAATGTGTATAAACTTTGTTAACCAGGGGTAATGCTAACACATAGATAAGCTACT
>PVKS010024802.1:0-30634 GCA_004027875.1 Aplodontia rufa | reverse complement strand
GGAAGTGGCCAAGAAGCCCCCAGCTCTGCCAGCGGCAAGCAGAAGACAGGGGAGCCAGCGGCCTGACTCCAGCTGTAGCCAGAACCTTCAAACCAGCGTGCCGAGGCATAAGCCCCAGTCCGCGTCTGAGGGCAGGAGGGTGATGTCCCGGTCTAAGAGGCCTGAAGTGACGAGAGGGTCCCCAACTCCTATGTGTAGGTCTCCAGCCAGGCCCTGCCTCCAAGCTGCACAGGTCCATGGTGGGGAGAGGCACTGCTGTCCCCAGACTGCCATTCAAATGCATCCCCACCCAGAGACTCCCACGCAGACACACCCAGAATAACGTCGAAGCCAGTGTCTCGGCACCCTGTGGCCCAGTGAGGTCCCACAAAGTGAACCCTCGTAGCTGAGGTGGAGGGAACAGAATGAGAAGAGTGGGGATGTGGGACCAGGGTCTTTCTCTCCTGCCTGGGCATGGGGACTGGGACTCAATGTGATCAGACGCCCCTGGCTGCTGGGTTGAGGACGGAAGCAAGGGCTGACCAGTGAGAGGTCGCTGCCAGAATCCTGCTGCCCTGGACCATGGTGGGAGCAGGGCAGTCCGCGGATGTGTGAATGTTCTGGAGGATGCAGGCTGTGAGAGACAGGGACCGAAGGTCACTCCAGGAGCCCAATCTGAGCGGACAGCAGGATGGAGTTGTGATTACTGCGGTCAGGACATTTGTGGGGAACGCTGGTTGGAACAGGAAGATTGGAACTCTAATTTAGGGAATATCAAGTTTGAGATGTCTTTTAAATGTCCAGCTGGTGTCAAGTCCATGATGTGGCTGTAGATGTGGAGTTTAGTTGACAGTTTGAGGCCAGAGAACCATAGCATTTACATCTATGGGAGATGAGATCTCTAGAATGAGCAGAGCTGGACAGGAGAAGAGGAGGCTAGGGAGATGGGGAGGCTGGGGAGGCTGGGGAGGTTGGGGAGATGAGACAGGACCAGCAGAGGCCTAGGCAGAAGCAGAAGCAGTCAGAGGAGGAGGAGAGGAGCCAGAGAGGGCTGGAGTGTCCAGGACACATGGTCAATCACTTGAGTCAGGGGTGCTAAGAGGAGGAGTGGACATGGGACTGAGAATTGACGGCTGGATCTAGCAACATGGAGGTCTTTGGGGACCTTAGCAGGAACAAGTTCTGTGGAGTGATGGGAGCCTTGTGAGGAGGTTAGGGGATAGTGGAGACATAGCGTGGGATAGCAAATATACTTCCAAGCACTTGTGTCTTCCCCAGCCATGCCTTAAATCTTCTGCTTCATTTGATTTGCCACGAGTTAATATGTTTCATTATTTTCCAAAGAACTAGTAGCTGGATTTGTTTATTAGTTTCTTCTGTTTTGCTGTTTTTAACTCCATTTTAGTTTTAATTCATTTATTGCTTTCTTATGTCTTTCTTGGGTTTATTTTATCTTTTCTAACTTTTTGAGTTGGATGATTCATTAATGTGTTCTTGTTCATTAATATAATCATTTTTAAGGCTATGAATATTCCTCTGAGCATTGCTTTGGCTGCATCACCAGGTTCTGAAATGTTATTTTTTATTAGTGAGAATGGTTTTTAAAATTTTCTTTTGAAATTTTTAATTGTTGTTATTGTCTAAGAAGCTTGCAATTTTTAGGTGTTTTTTTCTCCCTTTGATTCAAGAGTTACTTTAAAGAGTGTTTATACTTTTTGGTGGTAGAGTTTGTTTTGTGCTATGAGTTTGCTGTTTAATATTTTCAAATTCTATTATAATTGTAGCAGAGAATTTCATTTTGTTTCTTTTTGCTTTAATTCAGGCCTGATAGTCACTTTTTGTGTGTATTTTCAAAAGCATTTGAATAAGAGTTACATTCTGTTTAATATGCGCCTGCCCCGCACACACACAATACACTCTCACGCACACAGTCATTAGCTGGCTCTCTACGTTGTTTGGTTTTGCCACGTCTCTGTAGTAGACTGAGAGAAGCGGATTAAAGTACGCTGATACTAGTACGCTCAGCCGTTTTCTCCCTAAATTCCCAGCCGCTCTTGCCGTGGTAATGAGCTGTGTCATTTGGCTCCTACGCATTCACAGCTGTTGGTTCTTCATGACGATTTTCATCCCTGATCCTCACCCAGCGCCTTTCTTCTCTCGTTTGCTATTTCTTGTCCAACTTCAGTTTCGTGTCAGTAAAACCAGAACCCCTGGTTTATCTGGGTTTGCATTTATTTTGTTACTTTTCTGCCCATTCTTTCTTTTAAAGTGGGAAAAGTCCACATAACATAAAGCTTACCATTTAACCATTTAAGTGTGGAATTCGGTGCATGGGTCCCTGTCCCTCAGGGTGCTTTGTGACTCAGCTTGAGAGTTTTCTTTTTAAGCAGGTGCATATGGCTCATTTCCTTCATCGCAGTTTGTGATATGTTTTCGGCTTTTGTGGCTTTGTGGGCGTTGCCAATTTTCACCCTACGGTCCCTGTTTTTTGTTTTGTTTTTTGTGTGTAGCCTTCCAAAAGTTTGTTAAGCTGTGTTTCTGAGTCCATAGCTACGTTCATGATTATGATGTGATACAATACACTCAATCCTTTGTTTCTTAGGCAATGTATATTTATTTTCTCCCTGCCTACCAAGAATAATGCCAAAATTCAAATTTTTCTTCTTTCCCTCCCCTCTTCTCCCACCAAATTATTTTAGTTGATTATTTCATATTATATTTTCTATTTATTTTGGTGCCTCTAACTTATTTACTTCAGTTTCTAAATAATTATTTAGACCTCCAACTATAAATGAATAAGGCAGAGTTTATTTCTGTGGCCTTACTCCTTCTCACCGCCATCCATCCTACATATCATTGTTGATATCAGTTCTCTGCTTTTGTTTTCAATTTTTTCTGTACCAACCGTAATCCTTAGATTTGTTTCAGACGTGACCCGAGAGTTAACGACACCCTATGCTCATTGCCAGGGCTCATATCAGAGTTACTCTACCTACCTCTTGGTTTGCCTGGGTGTGTCCTTAATAATACATTGAAGGAGGACTCGGGGGAATTATAATTTTAAAATATGTTCAGAGGTTTTTCTGTTGACTTTATAGTTGAAAGATGGTTCATCGGGGCTTCAAATTCTTGGCACATTCATTCATTCAACAAATATTTATTAAGTCCCTACCGTGCCAGCTAGGCCCTGGCAACATAGGAATAAGCAAAGCTTGTGGTCACCTTGGTCCTCTAGAGCCCATAGGTCGTGAGCTGTCATGTGACCCCCTTGTCTCCAGAGAAGCGTGGAAGGTGGGATTGTGCAGTGGCTCCTCCAGTGGGCACAGGCAGGGCCTCCCAGTGCCTGTGGTTGTTGGGTTTTTGCTTCTCACTATTGCCTGCATAGTGACTTGACTCTGCCTGTCAAAGCTCCAAGCGTCCCCGCAGGTCTGTGTCTACACTCCTGCCCCTGCCCACTGGTCTCCAGGCCCACCCATGTTTCAGGAGCACCCTGGTTTCCTCGCCATGACTTTGTATGATAGAGGCATAGTCAGTGGAGTGATTCCAAGATACGTAATGGGTTTTGTTATTCTTAGAAATGGTATCTGTATCTGTTTTTAATTTTTGTTGTTGTGGCAAGGGTGACCATGTAATTTACCTTCCAGATCTGAATAGTTTAGAGGGCTATTAAAAATCATGTCAGAGCAACATGTGTTAACTGGGACTGTCCCAAGACATGACGCATAACTGCTGAGGCAGATGAACGCTGCTGAGTCTTATGTTGATCTGAGTCTCACAGATTGAAAATCATATCTTAATATCTGCACTGTGTTCAAGCAAGTCGCCTGTTGGTTCTGTTAGATTCTGTAGCTGGATTATTTACAATTAATTGCAATTTTGGCTGTTCCAATCATATCTCTGCATTTTTCTTATCTTATTGCATAGTCCAGGGGCTCTAGTGGTGTCCAGAACCATAGTGACAGCAGACTTTCTTATCCTCTTCCCAGAATTATAGTCACACAACTCACAGTGCCCAACGGACAGAGGCCATGTGCACAGAGAAACCCTGGCTTTTCCTGGCACTGAAGCCCCAGAGAAATGACCCTAGCAAGTTCCCATCAAGGAGACACTATGTGATGTTTTGTTTCCTTCTACTTCCCCAGAAAAACCTTTTGCTGTGCCTCAGGATGGGGGAAGTGACATCTGAAGCACCCAGTGCAGCTTCCAAGGACAACTGCGACAGAGACAGCAGGGAGAGCCACGGCAGAGGCTGCAGCAGAGGAAGAAGTGCCGTCGGTGACCAAGACCCCCTTCCACGGACTTCTGAGATTAGGAGCAAACTCAGGGCCGGGGCCAGGGGAGGGCTTCTGAACCACCCGTCCGCAAGCAATAGTTCCCTTTTGGGCTGGTGGCTTCTGAGGGTGACTCATTGTGGGCTCAGGTGACAATCACCTAGCTGCCCTGGTTGATGGAGACAGACTGGGTCCCAGCTGGGGCCCGGACACTGAAGCTTCCCTCACCTCTGCTTCCTCCAGTAGTGGCCCCTTAGGCCCATGGTGTCAGAATATCAGATGTGCGTGTGTGTGTGTATGTGTGTGTGTGTGTGTGTGTGTGTGTGTAAGAGAGAGAGATTCAGGGTGTTCTTGCAGTTTTTCCTGGGGTCCCCTGTGAGTCCTCCGATGGGCTCAGGTCACCATGTGGCTGGCAGTTCCTGCCTGGGCCCAGGTTGCTTGGTGCAGTCAGCATCTGTGAACCAGATGAAGCCAGTTGCACACAGGGCACAGCCTCACTGTCTCTGTGGCACTGGGGACTTGAACATGCCCGTAGCATTGGTGTCACGGAATCTGTCCGGTAGCAATAGTAATAACGTCTTGGCTAACTGGACGCTGCCCAGTTAGGATTTTCATGCACATTCTGTCACCACAGAAGCAGCTCAGAGTGGCACAGGGTGCACAGGGTCACACAGTGGGAGGCCAGTCCTCGGGGACAAAGGTCTAAGTGCAGGCAGCAGTTCCCTGGACAGACGCTCCACAGCCCAGGGCCCCAGGCAGTCCCTGGAGCACCTCCCTGATGCCGGCTGGGTGGCGAGGAGCTGACAGCACTTCCCCACCGTCACTGCCAGGGTCTGGCCTGCTCAGCACACTTGGGTTAAGCAGCTGCTGCGTGGCAGGCCCTGTGGCAGGCAGTGATGGGGACGAGAGGTGAGTCAGGCCTCGCCTGTGCCCTGGGCAGCTATCAGGTGGGAAAGACAAACATGTCGATCTTTGCTCGACAGGATGATGTGGGCTACGGAAAACCAGAGCGGAAGGTTCTAGAAATCCATCCACGTTCAGCTGGGGCTTCCACGTAAACCTGCAAAGCGCGCACACGGAGCTCTCCCTCACTGCCTCCCGCCCAGGGCACACACAGGGAAGAAAAGCCCCAGGGGACGGCCCCAGGGCCAGGCTGCCAGTGTAGACGTGCTCCCTCTACCAGTGTTAGACCAAAACCTCCCCAGCTCCTCGCTCGGTGGCCCTGTTCAATAAACGTGTGTCCCTCCTGAGCCCGCCTCCTCATTTCATCAGCCCAGCCTGCGGCCACACTGTCCAACTGCTTGGGTGGCGGCTTTCCCGCTGGAGAGCAGGACGGTGCAGGGCAGGGAGTGAAGAAGGGGCCCTGCTGAGGAGTCCATCCAAGTGACAAGGTGCTGCGGCTTGGTGGAGCTTGGTGGTCTGGGAAGCACATTCCCAGCAGAGGGACAGCCATGCAGAGACACCAGGGTGGCCAGGGGCTTGGTGCCCGGGGTGGCTCGGACCCAGGAGCAGGGCAGACAGTGAAGGTGTGGGGGCCAGGGCTGCACTTCACTGAGTCACTGTAAGGTTACGTGGACACTCTGCCTTGGTGCAGAGAGGGACTTTCCAAGAGGTGAAGCTTCCCTGCACCCCACCCAGCTCTCTCAAAGCACCCAGGGGGCGCCCCCATTTTATAGACTTGGAAGCTGGCACGCGGCTGGGCGGAGAGCAGCCTGGCATCGCAGGGGCCCACAGCCGGAGTCTCTGCACCCTGCCGGCTCCTCCAGGCCACACTGCCAGTCTTACAATGCAGCAGAGAGCCTTGGGACAGGGTCTTGATCAGGGACGGGCACGTGCTTCCCCCTCAATGCTGATCACCCCAGGACATGCTCCGGGGCTGTGTCCACCTGGAGCAGCAACTGTCTTGGAGGTGCTCTGCAGCCAGCCCAGCTGGATCAGCCCATGCCTGCACCCCCTGCACAGGGCCTCGAGAGTCAGAGGAAGCCTGGAGCCGGGATGGGGACACAGGCACCAGATTCTGATGTCAGCACAGCTGCTAAAAGCATTATGACCTTGGGTAAGATCTGGACCCAGGAGGCAGACCAGGTATTGAAGGGGCCTCTGGCTTCCTGTGATTCTGGATGGCACCTGTGGCAGCTGCTCACAGAGGTGCTGCCTCCGCCAAGCAGGGGCTGGGGATCTGGCCTCCCTCTCCTGGATGTGAGTCAGAGGACAGTGGTACACAGAGGCTCACCCGACTTGCATCCTTCAAGACTTGTGGCCTTATAGGAGGGTGTTCCCTGGCTCTCCCAGGGGTTGTTGTGAAAAGTTAAAAATCCCCGAGGGGGTTTATGGTCTTGGGGCTGCCCGGCCACATAGCTTCTGGCTGCATCTGGGGCTGGGGGCTCAGGTCTCAAGGCCCAGCAGACACCACGGTTTAGCAACCATGATGCACTGCACCTTCCCAGCTGGGCCACCTTGGCCAGTGGCTGAACCTCTCTGATGCTCACTTTCTCACCCGTCAGGTGGATGGGGGTGCAGACAGGGTCACAGCGCATGCTGTCTCTCGGAGTTGTTGAGGGGGACGGTTGCACATGGGTGTGAGCGCCCTGTGTGGAAGGCAGGAGTGTGTAAGTCAACCCCTCTGCAGAGTCCAGGGTCCTCAAAACCCCAGGGACTCCAAGTCACCATAACACACTGGCTGGCTGTGGCTGATGGACACGCCAACTAGCCGCGCACCCCTGAGGATAGGACGCAGGGTACAGACAAGTCCCCGGGTAGATTTACAGAGTCGCCGTTTGCTAGTGAGTCCCAAACCCGATTTCCCAGCTGCCTGCTTTCGCTGTGCCCTGAGCTTCTCCGCCACAGTATGAGTTGTAAAGGGGGCACGATGACAGGCTGGGAGAGGCAGCCACGGCAGACCGTACCCAGCGCTGGTTTGCGTAACCAATGCCCACCTGTAAGGACGTTCCCTGCTGGGAACCGTGCTACTAACGAGCAGTTTTATGTCTCTTCTCCTCTTTGTGTGTGTGACTGTCCTGTGCTTCCGACTATCCAGCGCCCGTGGCTGCCCGCACCGGCCCGCAACCCCCATCCAGGGTCAGGCGCCCCCAGCTGCCAGGCTGACCCCTGACAAGGACCACTACCAGTGTGCAACAGGCTGCAACCAAAGCCACCCACGCACATTCATGCATGAGTGTGCACACACATGTACACACGTGTGTGCGTGGGGTCCTGCACATAGCTCGGGGTCCTACACGTAGCTCAGCGCCCTCCTGCCAGGGCTCTAGGAAGCAGCAGGAAAGTGGCTGTGTTCCTAGAGTGGGTGCCACATCCTCTGTCATCAGAAAATCCCTTCAGGCAATTTCAGCCCCAAAGCAGAAAAGATACGGGGTGGCAGGGAGACGTGGCCAGGTCTTGCTTGGCCAAGAGGTCACAGCCCAGTGAAAAGCTCTCTCCTGGTCGCTTCAACAGGACAGTGGGTGTGTGCAGCTGCACTCTGCTGACCTCCGCACAGCCTCTGCCCACACTGTCGTTGGTCCCCTACATCCCTCCAGCCCATGCCCTGCTGGCCCCTGCCCCACTGGAGCCGATGCCACTCAGGAAGGCAAGGTCCCAGAGCGCCAGGCTCCAGTACATTTTTTTATTGGCTTACCCTAATTTTCAACTTGGCAGTGAGTTCCCACCAAAGGAAGAGCCTTTGGAAGGGAATCGACCAATTCCCCGGTGATCCAGGCTGATGACGCAGCCTCGCCGGAGCCCCGGGACACTTGCTGTCATCATTGAAGGACAACTGTGTCCCTGCCCAGCCCCACCTGCCAGCGACTCTGGGGCGAGCCTCGGGGTCTGCCTGGTCCCCAGGTGCCATCCGAAAGGCCGGGGTGGTGGGCAGGGGACAATCCCCCCAGAAAGCCAATCTGCACCCCAGCCATGTGTCAGACTCCACGCAAGGCTCCCACCTTCCTGCAGCTCGGGTGCGTGGTGTGATAGTACTCAGGTGCGTGTGCACATCTTCCCGCTCGTGGCCTGCAGGCTCACGTGCCACTCCAGCAGCCAAAGGGACCAGGGCCGTCCTGGGCACTGCTGGCTCCCGCAGGCCTCCACGCACCGGTTCAATGGATGCCTGCAGAGCACCTGGCCCCTGCCTGGCTCTGTACCCCGTACCCATCTGGGAGCCGTTCCTGCCACAGACAGGAGCGTCAGGAGCACGCTGTGTCCACTCGAGAGGCGGGGTCACTGGCGAGGTGGCTCCGCCTACCTCAGAAATGCTCAGATCCACAAAATGATTAAGGAACACTGTACCCACCCCACCACAAGTGACCTTAGAGATGACAATGCCCTCCCAACCCCATTTCCAGCGCAAGACCCTGGCAGATAGCTGGTGCTAGACAGATGGCTTAGTGAGGGAGCAGATGGAACCATCCGCCACTCTGTAGCTAAAACTCCTATCTTCATGTCAAAGCCCTGATCCATTCACCCCACCCCCAGGGAGGCACCGTTCACAACACTGTCACACAGATGAACATGGGCTCCCACACTCTGGGAAGAGGAACCCCTGGATTGTGCCCTCCAAAATGTGCAAGATCCCATGGCAGACAGTGCCACCAAAAGCCACAGTTACACAGCCACCTGGGCTTCCAGCGTGGGTACGGCTGGGACCCAATTAGTGGCCTAGAAGGGCCTCTTAGAACCGTGCCTCTGTTCTCACTCCCAGTCCCTCGTTTCTTCCCTGCTCTCTGTTAAGCTGGTGGGAGACGTCTGTCTGAGCCACGGCCAGTGAGCATCTGGGTGATTTGCAATAACCACACGGGACCAAGAGGGTGAGGGGCTGTCACCTCTGTGGGGGAGGAAACTGCTCCCCACAGCAGGTGGTGTGGGTGGGATGGGAAGTTTCTCTCTGTGCTGTGAACTCTGACCCCACAGATCAGGAACGGGATCTGCGAGAGCTGAGCTTCCAGAAAAGGAAAACGAGTCGTGTTCCTGGTAACACTGATCAAATGTCACGATGCTCGTGTGTTTGATGCAGATGCCGCTGCACTGCTCCCGTCTTCAGCTAGCGTGGTTTTTGAAAGGTGGCCTTAGGTTTTAATAATGCAGAGTCATGTCCACCGTGCCCTGAGCTGATTTGCTTCAATGTTTCCAAGCCTCCCGGGAACCTGCTGGGGGTGTGGAGGACCAAGGCCTGGGATCTCCACCAAGGGGTGAACAGTGGCATGAGGGAGCCGGTCCCATGAGCCCATCTGTGCTGCAGACCTCGGGTCCAACCGCAAGGGCAGATAGGCCAGGAGGAGGCTGCCTCCAGGGCAAGGGTGAGGTCAGGCGAGGCAGAGGCCACTTGGGCACAGGCCTGAGGGTGGTCGGAGCAGCAGCACGTGGCCAGGCCAGGGATGATCACTGTAGACAGCCACGTTGTCGTGGCCCTATGACACCCTGCCTGCCTCTAATTTGTTACCTGGTTCAATCCACGTGACTGGCAGGGGCCACGTGCCCTCTGCTGCGGATGCAATGCACTCGCCAAAGTTCACGGTTCAGAAGCTTAACCCCCAATGCACGTGTTGATGGCATTTGGAGGTGGGGTCTGCGGGGGTGAGGAGATGAGGGTGGCGTCCCCCGTGCGGGCATCGGTGGCTTTCTAGGAAGAGGAACCCATCCTGCGGTGGTGCAGATGAGGCCCTCTCCAGATCCCGGGGCCATACTCCAGATAGGTGGATAGATTGGGGGACACCAGGGATTGAACCCAGGGGTGCTTAACCACTGAGCCCCGTCCCCAGTCCTTTTTATACTTTCTTTTGAGACGTAGTCTCCCTAGGTTGCTAGGGTCTCGCTAAGTTGCTGAGGCTGGCTTTGAACTTGCAATCCTCCTGCCTCAGCCTCCTGAGCTGCTGGGCAGGCACCATGTGCTCTGCAGCTGGGCTAAGGGGTGTCAGGGTATACTTCAGTCCCTGGCCCACGACACAGTTCTAACAGATCCACGCCGACTCAGCTGCGGCACGGGGAGGTGACCCAGCGCCTGACTGGGCAGTCTCCGCCAGGGTGCATGCACATGGAAGTCGTGCGCTGCCCATAACAGTGCCTAATGGGGCGACTCTGGCCCTCCTCTTGCCCAGGTCTCAACCCCATGAACTGGCCAGGGCAAGGCTGCACAAAAGTGCAGGAGCCAGGCCCTGCCCTGTGCAGACCTTCCCTCCCGAGCTCTGTGCACAGCTCTCCCTCCCCGAGGACCTTGAGTCTGCTCTGCAGGCCCGATGGAATGGACCCCCAGCAGCCTCCTCCTCCCCAGCCCCAGCTTCAGGGCTGGAGCAGAGAAAGGGACCAAAAGAAGGCGAGGGGGAGGAGTGGTGTGCGGCTCGCTGCTGGGACCCCAGCTCTGAGGCACAGAGAGGCTTCCTCTAAGACCCCAAGGGATCTTCTGGTGCCCCAAGCCCTGCAAGGAGCAGACCAGGGCTCAAGACACAGCCACTCACATACACACGTGTGCTCGCACACGTTCACACACTCATGAACCACACACACCAGCACACTCATACACACCCGCAAACACCTGCATGCACATGCACACACCCGCACACACCCGCATGCATGCATACAAATGCACACCCGTGTTCTCACATGCACACACTGCACACTGCATGCACATGCACACACGTGACTGTGTGCACACACCACACACATGCACACACGTGTTCTCACATGCACACACTACACATGTGTGCTCACATGTGTTCACACACTCATGAACCACACACACCGGCACACTCGCACACATCTGCATGCACATGCACACACATGCACACACCCGCATGCATGCACACACATGTTCTCACATGCACCCACTGCACACATGTATGCACATGCACACACATGCACACACTCTCACACTCACGACCCTCCCCCACCTTGGCCCTGGCTAGCTGCAGAGCCGCCTTCCTGAGTGAACACCGTGCTCCTAAACAGTCTTGGACCACCCCTCATGCCCAGGACTGGGTCGATTCTGGTCCCACCTGCTGGCAAGAGTAGGACCTGGTGCAGGGCTTGGCATCAGGACCTCAGGCCTGAGGGCCTGCCTGAGTGACGGGGACTTGGTGGCATGCACAGTGGGGAGGTGCGGGGCTGGGAGACACAGTGTGGGCTCCATCCTCTGGAACAGTGGGCTTCAGGCATGGAAAGGTGGTCAGGACCTGGTTACCTGGTGGCCTTATGGTCATGTTGGGTGCCCTGACACTCACCGGCTGCACCTTGGTCTAAAGGTCTGATGTGGCCTGTCACTGTCCCCATCGCCTCCCACTATAGCTCCTGAGCCAGGGGGTGACCCAGGGGGAGCTCCTCTAGCGAGAAAGCACAGCCCGGGCACTAGCACAGTCTCCAAGAGCAAGTGTCCCACCGTCTTCCTGCAGCAAGCAGGGGACAGTGGCCACCAGTACTGACAGGCCCAGAGGGTCTTCCGGGGTTGTTTCTCCAGCCCACCCAAGCGTGAGCAGCCCCAAAGGCAGCGTCAACTCCTGGTAGTGGCCAACCTGGCAGCCGGGACCCCACCCCACCTGCCCTCTCCAGTACCCACCCCCTTGCACCTGCGCCTCCCCCGGGGAACGGCCTCTGCCCTCTGTGGCTCTCCCTGTAGGCCAGCCTTCGCCCATGCGGGAAGGCCACCAGGGCAGGGCCAAGCAAGCCTCAGGAATCTCCACCATCTGTCAAACACAGCCTTCCCGGCTTGCAGCCAAGGCAGCCAAGAGTGAGGAAAGAGTGGTGGAAGAGACCCGCATGCTCCAAGCATCCATCCGTCCACCCATCAACAGCATCCTCCCGGGAGCTGAAAGCCACGGAATAGCAGGTCGTTCTTTAGAAGAAGCAATTAGAAACCATAGAAATAAAAAAAAAAAAATAGAATGATGAAATCAAGATAAATGAGAAGAAAACCAGATTCCACAAGTCGGGGCCGAATTGCAAAAACAGACCCATCACCAGCAAGCAGAAAGCCCGGAAGCAGACCAAAGAAACAGCCCGGAAAAGAAAAGGAGAATCTAGACCAGACCCTGCCCCTCCCAAAAGCCCGAATAAAAGGTGCCAAACGCGAAAGCTCCTGGACGAAAGCAGGAGCGAATCTGGAAGGCCGGGGTTTGCTGATTGCTTTTCAGACATGTGGAATGCATGATCCGTGAACGGAAAGAACTGATAAGCTGTGCTCCACGGGAATGAAAAATCCTGCTCTGCAAGACGCTGTGGAGACAAGGAAAAGACGCGCCACAAAGTGGAAGTGATGCCCCAAAGACACACGTCGGACGGAGGCCTGTCTGTGTGATAGAGGCTCGTCTGTCTGATGAAGGCACGTCTGTCTGATGGAGGCCCGTCTGTCTGATGGAGGCACGTCAGTCTGATGGAGGCACTTCTGTCTGATGGAGGCATGTCTGTCTGATGGAGGCCTGTCTGTCTGATGGAGGCCCGTCTGACTATCATTCCAATTATACAGAGAACACTTAAACCTTATTAAAAATGGCTGAAGACCCTACCAGACATCTCACCAGAAGAGAAATGCAGATGGCGAATACTGCTGCCAACCTTAAACAGCTCTAGGAAGCACAGTCCTTAAAAAATAAAAGGTGTGGAGGCTTGGGAGGCTGAGGCAGGAAGATTGCAAGTTCAAAGCCAGCCTCAGCAATTTATTGAGGCCCTGAGCAACTTAGCAAGACTCTGTCTCAAAATAAAAAGGGCTGGAGATGTAGCTTAGTGGTTAAGTGTCCCTGGGTTCAATCCCCAGTACGGAAAGTAAATAAGTAAATAAATCGAAGGCAAATTACATTGGCAAGGAGGCCAAGACGTCCACTGTCACCATTCTTATCAACACTGTGCAGGACGGTGTAGCCCCAGGATTTGCAAGAAAATACAAGGTCCGCGGGTAAGAAGGGAAGCATTAAAACTCTCCTCATATGCATAAGGCATGATTATCTGCAGGGAAGTTCCCAAGGAATCCACAAAATGACACCAAGAGCCAGCAAGCCAGTTGGCAAGATCACAGAGAACTAGATGAACCCGCAAAGTTCTGTTGTATTTCTAGAACTAGCGGCGAATGTTTGAGCAAACGAGATTAGAAGCAGAACACCATTTACAAACACTCCCCCAAAATGAGACACCTCACTGCGAATTCTAAAAGCATATACAGGGCTTGTATGTTGAAAGCTATAAAACTCTATTGAAAGAAATCAAAGAAAATCTAAGTCAACGAAGGTGCATACCACGTCCATGGATGGAAAGACCCATGAAGTCAAGAGGTTGGCTCTCCCCAAACCAACGAGTTGCACATAACTCCTACCGAAATTCCTGGAAGGGTTTTATGAAGACACTGAGTATTTACGTGGCAGGCAAATAATTCTGAAAAAGAACAGAGTGGTAATGACCTCCACCCAATTTCAAGACTTACTATCAAGCTGTAGTCATGATGACTAAGTGCTACTGTTGGAAGGACGGAGACCCAGACCAATGGAATAAAATAACCCAGAAACAGACCCATGCAAACGTGTACACCGGCTTTGACAAAGCTCAAAGGTGATCTGTTGAAGCAAAGATACCCAGCAATCAGACAGCATAGAGGGGAACACAGCCTCAACCTACATACCTAAGTCATACACCTGAAGGGGAAAGTATCTCAAAGTGGATCATGGATTTAAATGTTAAATGTAAAACTGTAAAACTTGGGGAAATACACTTAAAAGGAAGAATTGACTAATTGGACCTCATTATAGTTAAAAAGTTCTACCCTAAGAAAGAATCTGTGAAGAGGAGGAAAACGCAAGCTATGGAAAAGAAGAAAATACTAACAATCCACATATTCAACAAGAAACCGGTAGCTGGAACACAAAAAGAACTGTCAAAACTAAACGGTACAGAGAAATTCAAATCAAGGACGGGGATGTAGCTCCGTGATGTAGTGGCCCTGGATTCTATCCCCAGTGAACCCCCCTCCCCTGCAAACCACCACACACACACACACAAATCAACCGATCACAAATGTGAGGGTTTACACTCCTGGGTGTTCTCCCAAAAGAGCTATAATCAGCACACTACAGAGACACAGCTTCTTCAATGTTTACAGCAGCTCAATTTACAACAGCTAAACTATGGCACCAACCCAGATGCCCCTCGCTGGATGAATGGATTAAAAAACTGTGGTACATATCTACGATGGAGTTCTACCCTGCGATTAGAGAATGACATCATGGCATTTGCAGCCAAATGGATGGACATGAACAGAATCATGCTGAGAGAAATATCCCCAAAACAGATGCTTAGGAGCTGAGTGTTTTCTCTGATATGTGGAAAACCTAAGATATGATGAAAGTTAGCTAAGTTTAATTAACAAACCCACCAAAATTGAAATTTCACATAAACTGGGGGAACCATAACTGTGAAGGTGGGGAAAGAAGGGAAGGGAGGGAGGGAAAAGTGGGTTCTCAATACAGCTAGGAACACCTGACTCCCATGAGAAGCCTAACTATACACAGGCAGCCACAGAAACACAGAAATTTTAAAAATTAATATACATGTACATGCCCCTTTCTATCTACAGCATGGGGTAGCGCAGAGGAGACTTGAGATTGTGGAATGGCTGGAGGGAGCGGGGAGATCCTGGACTAGGATAGGCCTAACTTACTTTGTCAATATCTATGTCTGCATGAATATGTAACAACGATTCCCTCCAATATGTAATTCTACGTGGAACAAATAAAAAAATGTGAGGGTGAAGCTACGTCCTCTAAATTGCATTGCGTTGATCATGTCTGTATGCCAGTACCACACTGCCTTGATTAGCATAGCTCTGTAGTAAGTTTTGAATTTGGGAAGTATGAATCCTCTACGTTTATTTTCCTTTTCCAATACTGTTTTTGGTTTTTCTGGGTCCCTTGCATGTCCGCATGAATTTTAGGATCAGCTTGTCAATTTCTGCAAAGAAGCCATCTGGGATTTTGAGAGGACGGCATCACATCTGCAGCTCAGTGTGGAGCTTTGTCATCTTGATCACACCGAGTTCTGATCCATGAACATGGTGTGGCCTCCATTCATTTGGATCTTGCTTCATTTCTTGCAGAAGTGTTTTTTCAGCTTCCAAAGCACACATTTTACACTTCCTTTGTTAAGCACAGACCACAAATAAGTACATGAAAGACTCTTTATCATTACACCCAGCAGGGAAACTCAAATTAAAACCAGTGTCACTGCATACCCATCAGAAAAGCAAAACTTAAAAAATAATGATAAATACTGGTAAGAATCCAGAGAACCTGTATTATACAAAGATTGCTGGCAGGATATAAAATGTTATAGCTACTCTGGAAAATAATTTGGCAGTTTCTTTAAAAACTGAATATGCAACTATCATGAAACCAAGACATTACACCCCCAGGCATTTACCCCAGATAAATAAAACTAATATCATGCAAAACCCTTCATGACTGTTCATAGTAGCTTTATTCATAAGCACCTCAAACTGGAAAGAACCCGGATGCTCTTCTACTGGGAAGTAGCTAAGCAAATTCTGGTGGGTACATCCATAGATGGAATAGTATGCAGCAATAAAAATGAACTATTGATACATGCAACAATCTGAGAAATATATTTTGTGAAAAAGCCAAGCCCCCAAGGTTACACATTGTGTGATTCATTTACAAAACATGCTAGAAATAACAAAATTATAGAAATGACTAGCATATTAATGATTGTCAGGGTGAAGGAGAGGAGGGGAGTGTGTGTGGCTATCAAAGGGAAATAGGGGATTCTTTTTTAAGAAAGAGGGGACAGTGAGAGAGAGAAAGAGAAGCAATCTTTATTTAGTTTTTCATGTGACTTTCATTCCTCAGACACTTAGTTGTGTACGTGGTGCTGGGGTTTGAACTCGTGTACTCACACATGCCAGGCAAGCGCCGTAACGGCCGAGCCACCGCTCCAGCCCCTACATGGGGGATTTTTACGATGATGGAAATATTCTGGTCTTGATCGTCTTGATGGCAATATCCTAACTAGGACCCTGCAATGTGACTTTTGCAGGCTGACATCAGTGGGGAAACTGAACAGGGAATTTCTCTGCATTCCTGCTTATAGCTGCATGTGACATTCAATTTTTTCAAAAGGAAAAAGGTCTAATTTTTAAAACATAGATTAGAAGCGGTCGAAGGGAGAATCCGTGAACCTGAAGACACATGGGAAGGAAATGCGTGAAGAGCATTTGAAGTGAAGAGCAGAGAGAGGAGGGTGGGAGCCGGGGAGCCAGCGAGCATGCGGTGGGCAAAGGATGCCAAGTGTTCCAGAAGAGGGCAGAAGTCAGCTGAGGAGAGGTGACATTGGAAGACACAGGGGACGAGACGTGAAGGACACCAAGCCTCAGATTCAAGAGGCCCCACTAAGCCAAAGCAGGAGACGAAGGGAAAGTCTCAAGAGCATGCGGAAGAGGGCAGGGGCTGGAGGCTGCCAGCCACCCTAGCAGCGCAAGCCAGAGACACAAATGCGTCTTGTTGTGGTAAGAGGAGGCTGCTGCCAAGCTGAGTCTAAATGCAGCAAAAATGTGTTTCAAGAATGAAGGTGAAATAAAATATTTTTAGAGAAATTAAAAATTGCAAGAATCCATCACTAGTAGACCCAAACTGAAAAAAAAAAAATAGTGAAAGATGTTGCTTGGGAAACAAAAAGAACCCAGAGAGAAGCTCAAAGACACAGAGAGGACGGAAGGAGCACTGGAAGGAAGCGTGTGGCCACTCTGAAGGGACAGCGTCACGTCTGCTGGCTGTGACAAGTCACTGTGTGTGAAAACGCACAGCCTCAAGATGCCCAGCCACCCTCGCAGAGAGGCCAGGTGGTGCGAGGTCCGTGGACTGTCCAAGAAGAGGAGCACCCGACAGCAATAGTGACGTCCAGGACCAATGACATGATAGGAAAAAGGTGACTTCTGAACTCACAGGGAAGAAAACAAGAACCAACCAAACATACTGATCCAAAGGAAGAAATGAAGAAGGAAACGAAGATGAAAAGAAGACAGAGAAGAACAGGCAGGACACAAAATCACATAAAACATTCAACAGGAAATATTTTAGCAATCACCTTAAATAGACGGAATGAAAGGCTCTAACTAAAAGATGAAGTCTGGAGCAGCGGCACCCATCCATAATCCCAGCAGCTCAGGAGGCTGAGGCAGGAGGACTGCAAGTTTAAGGTTGGCCTCTGCAACTTGGTGAGGCCCTGTTGCTCAGTGGTTAAGTGCTTCTGGGTTGAATCCCCAGTACTCCCCCTTCATAAAAAGGAGAAGAATGTCATCATGTTTGTTGAAAAGCAACTGTGTTATTTATAAAAGATATCTACAACACTGGGAAACAGGAGAACGTGAAAGTGAACGGAAAGATACAAAGTCCCCCACGGACTGAAACAAATGCACAAGACGCTGGTGTTTCTACGCTAATAATGTTTAAAGTGGACTTAAAGACAAGGAGGGTCAGTGAAGATGGGGGTCAGACTGCGTGATGGTGAGAGAGCCAAGCCTCTCACCAGAAGAATCTCCCAGGGACAAGCACCGAAGGACACGGACTTCACGAACACACAAGCAAAGCCCAATGGTGCGACAAGGAGGGGATGAGATCACAGCCCCAGCTGGAGGGTCTAACGCTGTCTACAACCGGCAGATTAGAGGGAGCCTCGGAAGGGACGCTGGAAGAACGCAGAGGGATTTTAATTTCCCGCGGACACCTCCAGCATGATGCTCCCAGCAGATGGGACAGGCCACCCCCTCTGCACAGGGACCTGACCTTCACAGAAGCTGGACCACGCTGAGTGAGCGAGGCTCCACCGGCTTCAGAGGACATCTGACCACAATGCCGTCACAATAGGCATCTACGAAGAAAAGAGAAGCAATGGAAAATTCCCACGGGTTTGACGTGTAAGAATACAATAGCCCAAGACTAAAGAGGAGGTCACAATGAAGATCGGGACACGTTTGGGCTGGGAGGCTGGTGTGCCGCAGGTGCCTCCGCGGGAGAGGCACCAACAAAGAAGTCGCCAACCTAGGCAGTGAAGACACAGCCTGTGCTGTGGACCGGGGCCCGCGCAGGAAAGACGGCAGTTCTACTCACGGTCTAACTGACGGCACGCTAACCCACGGCGGTGCTCTGCTTCTCACAGATTAAAAACAGAACAGCCCAACGCCACGTGAAAAGACCGCAATGATGAAGATCAACGCAAAACGGAGCAAAATGAGAGTAAACACAGAGAGGGCCAGCAAAACCCAGTGCTAGCGTTTTTTGGGGGAAAAAATTAATAGAGTTAACAGATCCTTGGCAAAACTCAGGATAAAAATGAGAGGAGACAAAATGTCCCAGCACCAGGAGTTAAAATGGAGATACAGCAACACTTCCAGCAAACACGGAAAAGACAAGAGACTGCTACGGATCGAATGTGTCCTCCCGCCAAGGTCCCCGCACTGGACCCAGAGTGACGTGGGAAGGTGGTGCCTGCAGGAGAGGAGTAAGTTGCGGGGATTGGCAACCTGAGGAAGAGCAGGAGGGAGCCACCAGGCCCTCTGTCCCATGAAGATGCAGCAGAGGTCCTTCCTGCCTTGCCACCCCTTTCCCTGTATGAACACGGGCTATCCCTGAAGGAGCAGCCCCCTGTGCCATCTCGGAAGCAGACAGCGGCCCCCGCCAGCCACCGTGGGCACCTTGATCTTGACTTCCCAGCCTCCGGAACTGTAAGATAAGAATCCCCATCGTTTGCAGATTCCCCAGTCTGAGACCTTCAGCTACGGCAGCCTGAACAGGCTACCTGCTGCAAATGTTAGGAAAAACTGGATCCGAAACTTTGAAAGTCTGTGAGAAATGGGTCATTTCCTAAAAAATACAAGCTCTCAAAAGCAATATTAGAAAAACAGTGATCGAAGAGTCCCACGATAACTAAATAAGTCAAATTTGTAGCCAAGTGCTTCCCAGTAAGAAATCCCAAGTATTGCAAATTCAGCCAATCAAGGGAGAGACAGCGCCCACCTTAAGCTGTCGGAGAACACAGGACGGATGGGAGAGGGCGTGACGTGGTCTCATTTCTGAGGCCAGAGCAACCCTGCACCAGAACGCGGCAGCGGATCTCAGGCATCGTGCACGTCCCCATCCACACAGCGGGCGGGACCAGCTTCAGGGGTAGCCCAGAACTGTCAGGTCGGCTCACGTCAGGAAACTACGCGATTCATGCATTAGCATTATCTCTTTGATAGGAAAAATGAAAGATTGTTTCCACAGGCATTGAAAATTACTTTAAAATTCCACACCACTCAACTTCAAAAACACTGGGCACAAGGGGACAGCAGGGGAGCCTCCTTAGATAACGGAGACCCACAAAAAAGTCACATCCGTGCCGCATGCCCCAAGTGGAAGAAGCGCTCTCTTCCTTCAGAAGAAGCCTAGAGACCAGCTTCTCTTCTGTCCCACAATGAACAGGAAACCCCAGGTGGTGCAGAACAGCAATGATAAGGAGCAAAGGACGCAGGGATTGGAAAGGAAGAAACTGGAATTTCTCCGTGTGCAGAAGCTGCACCTGTGTAGGTAAAAAATCAGATAGAAATTCAGCCACTGGCTAAGGAAAGCAATGTGTGTGTGTGTGTGTGTGTGTGTGTGCGCGCGCGTGCGCACATGTGTGCATATACTTGTGCATGAGACTTGGGTGCAAAAAGGCAAAAGAAAGTGAATCTATTGCAGAGGACGTGTGGGTGGGCTTAGGGCATGCGGAACTTTCTGGAAGCAAATCAAGCTTACCAAGTTTTCAAGGAAGCTGTGTTGCAAGACCTACCACGGGCTGGTCAGGAGCCGCTTCGTGCATCCTGGGGAGCGAGGCACCTTCCACATGTCCCCAGCATCTCCACTGGTGCCCTCAGGGGTCAGCCCCCAGGAGGAGATGGTGCAGGGGAAGACGGTGCAGGAGTCCCACTGCCCTGCCTCACTATCGGGAAGCGCGGTCTTCCCGAGCACCCTCTGCACACCCGGCTCTCACCTCGGGAGAGTCAGCCCCACTCCCAGGAGTCACGGAGTCCTCTGGGAACCTGGGCTCTTGCAGGTCCATCCTGCCTCCTCGTGGCTTGGGGTTTCTCGATAAAGAGAGACTGCTGGTCCCTTCCTACAGATGGAGACTGCGGGGTGGAGTGGGTCAGGATGCTGCCATCACCACTTCTGGAAGAACCGGTCTGGAACCTGGGGTGGGGAGGTCGGAGTCTCCTCTGGGAGAAGACCTGGTCCACTGTGCTGCCCGGCCCTGCCTGTCCTTTCCATCTCAAGCGACCATGGCCGGACACTGTCCCGTGAGTCCCAGGGGAAGGGCTCTGAGTCTGGTCTCAGTCCGAGCGTGGGGCCTTTTGCGTTGCTGACTCCTTGGACCATGGCAGGACACTGTCCCTTGAGTCCCAGGGGAAGGGGTCCTGAGCCCAGTCTCAGTCCGAGCGTGGGGCCTTCTGCATTGCCGACTCCTTGGGAGCTTCTGATTTTGTGGCTTCTGGTTCCACACACCGCGTCCTCCAGCTTTTTCTTTTTTAGACTCAGATTCATGCTTCTTGCCTTGGGCACCAGATTGCACACACACAGTATTGAGGAGCTGCCCTGAGCCTCTCTGGACCATCCACGCCTGTTCTACCTTGAGGCTGGCTGGCCTTGGTTGCTTAGGGACATCCCCAAGGCTACAGGTTACTTGGCACTGGAGGCTTCTGCTCTCTGCTAAGCCCCGCGTTCCTGGGATTTCTGCTCACAACCTGGCCACTTCCCACCCAAGTACAAGACGCGCTACGAGCCCTGATTTCTTTCTCTTGCTTCACTGCTGCAGATGCAGAGGCCCCATCTCACGCGCTGTGTTACGGTTCAGGGTGGAAGTTGCCACCCAGCCTCCAGTACCCGTTCCCTCGGCACCCCCAGCACTGAGCCAATGCGGTGCGGTTCAGCCTTTTGACAGAGCAGCAGCAATCGACCATGCCAAGGTCAGAGCAGAGGGTGAGCAGGGTGCTGTGGTGGGCACCTGCAGGCCCAGCCACGGGGGAGGCTGAGGCAGGAAGCTGGCCGAACCCAGGAGTCTTCTACGCAGAGATGGTAGAAGCGGGTGATGACGCACGATGCTCACTCCACACTGAGCATCCAGCTGCTTTCCCCTCTGGTGTCCACAGTCCCAGCCCCGCTGACGAGAAATAGAAACAGGCTGTTCACCGCTGTGACCAAAAGACCGGACGAGAGTAACCTTAGACCAGGACAGTCCATCTTGATCAGTTTCAGAGGTCACCAGCTCCATTGCTCTCCACTTAAGCTGAGGCAGAATGTCATGGTGGAGGGGTGTGGAGGAGGAAAGCGGCTCAGCACAGGACACCCAGGGAGCGGATGCAGCTCCCCTCACCAGGGACAAAGTGTAACCCCCGAAGACACACCCCCAGGGACCACCTCCCCAGCACAAGACACCCAGGGAGCAGACACAGCTCCGCTCACCAGGGACATAGTGTAACCTCCGAGAGCACACCCCCAGGGACAACCTCCCCAGCACAGGACACCCAGAGAGCAGAGGCAGCTTCCCTCACCAGGGACAAACTGTGACCCCCTGAGGACACACCCCCCAGGGACCACCTCCTGCAGCCACACCCCACCTGCCTCCACGACCACCCAGTCAGTCCTTATCTGTGGATTAATAGACTGACTAGGTGAAGGCTCTCATAACCAATTCATTCATGGCTAAAGTGTCTTGCATTATGTCACACGTGAGATTTTGGGGACACTTCATATGTCAATCAAAACAGGAGGCGTTTTTAACCACCTTATCCTAGAAATGGGACATGGAGCATCTTCCTCAAACACCCCAAATTCAAACATATTAGAAAAACATTATGATCAATCCAAAACACTGCCGCATAGGAACAGATTGGAATACAGAAATATACGTGAAAATATGTGATCATTTAAGACAAAAGAGTATTTTGATGCAGTGAGAAATTATTAACGCATAATTTTTTTAACCGAACTACAAATTTTAACAAATGATATGAGCGTAACTGCCTATCATCCAGAAGAAAATTAAACTGGACCTCTATTTTGGTCATATAGAAATAATGAGCTTCATATTAAAGAGTTATGTATGTGACCATGTACATTAGCGCAAGACCGTGCCAGGGTTCAGAAATGCCAACAAGAAATCCTAAGGCATTACTTAAAAGCACTGGACATGGGAAACATTCCCAAGCAAGAGCAGACGCCCGATGACCATCCGGTAATACAAACATTAAATGTTGTGTGACACAAAGGCAGTAGCTGAAAGGAGATTGGGAGCCCAGGAGCCACAGGCAAGGGTTCTACTTAATACATGGGGACCAGGCCAAATTGGCAGAAAGGAACAAACAACCCAAGGGAACAGCAAGAGGCACACAGGGGATTCACAGGATTGAGCAGCAGACTTGCCCTGGGGGCGGGCAGCGGCTGAAGGAAGGAGAGGCCACCATGCCGGGGCAGGCAGCGGATCTGCAGGAAAGGCACTCGTTGGCACTGCAGCTGCAAATGAAAATTATTATAATCTTGTTGAAAACTGTCAAAAATATCTATTACAATTAGAATCACAGAGACCCTTAGACCTGCATGGAAGGAATGGCGTTCCGCGTTGGGAGGGAAACAGTGGTGATCACACACACGTGTCTCCACCCGCAGGCACGAACTTTATAAGTAATAATGATGAATGATATGCTATGCATTCCATCTCTTCTCACAGACGGCTTTATGTGCTTTTAAACTTTATAAATAATAATAAAAATTACACTTTATTAGAAAATGTGCGTGGCGCGTCGATTCTCGTGCACTGCTTTGCTGCTTTGTGCCGAAGTCTTATATCCAGAGCCAACCTGTGTTGGCAGCCAATGGACGGAGATTCACTGATGTCACCTTTGTCAATACGGTGGAAGTGAAAAAGGAGACGTCTCCATCACGGGCTCACGGGCGCCCTCTTTCTGAGTGGAAGGAGTTTCCAAATCCTGGGAGAACATTTTGGCGCATCCTGCTGGAACATCCCCAGGGCATCAGCCACGGACGCAGATTTGCTGCCAGCCTTGGCGTACACAGGTCCACCAGGGCGGACTTGAAACTGCCACACCGCTAGTGCAGCCTTAGGAAGAGACGAGTCCCACCCGTCGGCACCGAACTTTGCAGTCCCCGTAGTCCCGAGAGCCCCAAGGATGGCAAGTGAGGCAAAATAAATTATTCTCAGTGTTCATTACCTTTGTTTTTAATATTATGTATTTAATTTGCAGTTCATAGAATTATTATTATTTTACTGCCTGTATTTAACAACTGACTCACAAAATTCTGGAAAAAATTAATAACAGACTCGCAAAGCTGTACTTGCTGGCTCCAGTACACCCCTGGGAATGGTTGACTGATAAGGAATTGCCACGCTGCGAAATTTTATGCAACTATTTAAAAAAGAATAAATTGGAGTTCTACAGAGGATTTGGAGGGATTTCCATAAAGAATTATCAAATGAGAAAAGCGAAATGCAGAGCAGCGAGTGCACCGTTGATCGCATTTTGATCGCACAGTGACTGCCCCAGCAGCAGCTCTACATACGTGTCAATGAACATTAGTGCAAGACCATGCCAGGGTTCAGAAGAGTAGAGCAGCTTGGCTGGGGGCAGAGGGTGAGCCGTGTGGGAAGGAGAAGAGGAAGCTAAGCAAAACAGAAAAACAGAACCAGAGAGACCGCCAAGGAAATGCACCATGCATATGCGGACACGTCGGGCATTTGTGCATAAGATATGCACGCATCACTAAAGTTCAGCTGAAACCACGTTCTCAGTCAGACAGTTGTTTAGGTCGTCTACCGCAAGGTAATAAACTACGTGACCTCCCTGTCTGAGCCGGGCACTCCCCTGGGGCTGTCAGATGGGACTCTGCCATCTGGCACGTGGGCCTCTGCAGAGCTGCTCGGGCTTCCTCAGACTGTGAAGACTGGGTTCCCAGAAGGAGCATTCTGAGGAGAAGGCTGGAGCGGGGTCATTTTTGCCACATTCTATTGGTCAGAATGATCGAAGGTCCAGCTTGGACTCAAGGGGAGAGGAAATGAGCTTGAGGTTTTGATGAGGAGGAAGCAAGGCTGCACCGTAAGGTTGTACCAGGGTGGGCGGAGCTGTGGAGACTGCCTTTGGAAAGGCAGGGGACCACACCAGTCCAGGGCAATCTGGTCTCAACACTCACGGAATCAGGTGCACTGAGACACAGAGCTGGCAGGGACATTAGTGAGCACTGGTCCAAATGCTTCACTTCAGTGATGGGGACGGTGAGACCCAGGGGGGAGGGAAGATGTCCACAAACACCCAGTCTCAAGGACCAGACACCAGCTGAGTCTTCAGATAAAATGTCAAGCTTACCATCCTGAAACTTGATCACCCAAAGCAGTCTGCCTATCCTTGCCAACTCGACCTATTTCCTTCCATCCCCATCCACCCATCCACTAGTCCACCCATCCACCCAACCATCCATCCATCCATCCATTCATCCTTTCATTCATCTATTCTCCCATCCACCCTGACCATCCACCACCCATCCATCATCCACCTATACATCCACCCACCCATCCATTCATCCATCCATCCATCCATCCACCTATCCACCCATCCATCCATACATAAATACATACATATATACATACATACATTCATCTATTCTCCCATCCACCCTGTCCATCCACCACCCATCCATCCATCCATCCATCCATTCATCTATTATCCCATCCACCCTGTCCATCCACCACCCATCGATCATCCACCTATCCATCCACCCACCCATCAATCCATCCACCTACCCATCCATCCATTCATCCATCCATCCATCCATACATACATACATACATTCATCTATTCCTCCCATCCACCCTGTCCATCCACTGCCCATTCTCCACCCATCCATCCATCCATCCATTCATCTATCCCCTCATCTACCCTGTCCATCCATCCATTAACTCACCTACCCAACCACCCACCCATCCACCCTTCCACCCACCCATCTGCCTGTCCATCCCTCCACTCACCCACCTATCTGCCCATCCATCCAGTCATTTATTCCCCCATCCACACTGTCCATCCACCACCCATCCACCAATCCGCCCTGTCCATCCACCTACCCATTCATCCATCCATCCACCCATCCATCCATCCACCCACCCACCCATCCATCCATCCATCCATCCATCTATCCCCTCATCTACCCTGTCCATCCATCCGTTCACTCACCTACCCAACCACCCACCCATCCACCCTTCCACCCACCCATCCACCCATCCATCCCTCCACACTGCACCATGCAGATATCAAAGTCTGCCCATGTTCTGGCTGCCCATCATCTGTGTTTATTGCATGCATCCCTCAGCCCTTCCCCTCAGTCCTCACTTCCCTGGGGTGACAGCTGCCCAGAAGGCCAACTCTTGACTTTGCCCAGGTGACTGTGGGTAATAACGCGTCGCAGCCTGGAAGGGTGCTGACAGACAGGAGGGCACAGCTGTCCCGGCAGAGAGAGCGGCTCGCTCTCTACCACCTAGTCCTGCTCTCCGTGCAGGTCAAGTGTTCCATGTTTAGATTTTTTCACTCAATATCAGTGATCACGGTACGGTGCAGCAGTCTAATGTTCCTGCACACACAGAAGCTCACAGGCACCCTCCGTTGCCAGCCCTGAGGTGGGCTGGTTCGTACGTTGCCTCACCGGTCCTCATGCCTGACTTCAGAGGTGGTACAACAGGCGACCATGCTGTGGCTCAGAGAAATCCACAGATTTGCAACAGACAGGAAGGCATTACCTCTCCAGGGCACCCTTGCTTGTGACAACTGCCAGTGTTGCGAACCTATCCCCTGCCAACGCCGGGCACAGAACTCCTGACAGGCATCCCTGCTGTCGACTTCTGTCCTAAAGGAGGAGGCAGATGACAAATAATTAACTTCACACAGTGGTGTGTCGGAAAGCCCTGGGCACTCTGAGAGGACAGAGCAGAGCGGGGCCAGGTCCACGATGGGTCTAAGGAGGAGAAGGTGTGAGCCAGCGAATGTCCGGCAGAAGGGCCTTGAGGCAGAGGGAGCGTGTGTGTGAAGGTCCTGGGGCAGGAGGGTGCTTGCCTGTGGAAGGGTCGGAGAGGAGGGTGCAGGGCCCAAGTGGAGGCACGGGGCGGGCGCAGGAGGTGATGCCAGAGAAGGTTCAAGGAGCCCATCCGCTGTCTGGGGCTTTGTAGCCCCTGAATGGGTTTTGGTGCAAAGCAGGAGACTCAGCAAGGTTTAGAGAAGAGCCGTGGCTTCTCCCGACTGCAGGAGGAGCCGTGACTTCTCCTGACTGCGGGGCAGGGTGAAGGCAGCTGCTCCAGGACGGAGGCAGTGGGGTGCAGAGAAGCGCTCAGGCTTTGGAGGCAGTTTGGAGATGGAGCCAGTATGAGTTCCCGCGGTGGGGTGAGAGATAAAGAGGCGCCCCAACGAGCTTTTGGCCTGAGGGCCCAGGAAGCCGGGGCTGCCACTGAACAAGATGAGGGGCCTGGGAGGCGAGGGCCAGTTCCTTGCTGAGGTGGCTCTGACACCCAGATGGAAATGCTGCAGAGGCTGCAGGTGAGGCCGAGGTCTAGCCGTAGGCGTCCTCCGCGTCTGGATGGCATAGCTTAGTAAGGGAGAGAGCTGCTAATGGGCTCTCCAACACGTTCAAGGTCAAGGAGATAAAGAGCCAGCAAGAAGTGAGGGGGACATAGCGGATGGGCAGGAGGGAAGTCAGGGCAGGCAGCGGAGGAGGGGGCGGCCAGGAAGAGAGCTGGACCCAGATGCGGTGCTGAGAAAGGCGCGGAGGGCGCGTTGCTCTCTCAAGGAGCCGCCGTCAAGAGGGGACAGAGGTGGGGGTGGTCTTTGGTGAAGGCCGAACATCTGGATCCTGTGCCCACGCGTTCAGACAATGGAAAAGTGGGACCCCGTCCTCGGCCAGACTCCGATGGCTGCAGCCAGAGAGCCCTGTGGCCAACCTACCCAGCCCCAGGAAGCCATCTCCGTGGGTGTTCCAGCTGTGGCCCCCGCCACCCAGTCCAAGGGAGCGCTGCCCACCCAGGCTGCGCCTTCAGACGGGGCCTGGTCAGGAGCCGCGTGTGCTTTTAAAAGAACATCCTGCTTGCGGTCGGACATCCCACCCTCCACTAATCGCTTCAGAAAATAACCCTGCGCCTGGCAAAGACTCAAGCTGATCCCCAGCGCGGGAGGCGCCGAGACGTGACAGGGATCTGTGCAGGAGCCCAGGAGGCAGGGACAGACGGGCTCTTATGAGAAATGTCTATTTGTGGCTCCCGGTCTAATTTCTGAATATGATAATGAACAAATATTGGTCTTTCCTCCTGCAGCCTGTTCCATCGGGGTGACTCAGACAAATAGACGCTGCCACCTCTCATCTTCTGGGACTGGAGAGAGACTGGGGTGTAGGGAGAGGCCGGCCGGGTGTCACCCAGGGCCTCAGCAGGATGGCAGCAGGATGGGGGGGGAGCTGGACAGTCAGAGTCCCTTGCAAGGGTCCGTGGCTGCCCTGAGCTTGAGCCTGCACTGTCCCTCAGAAGCACCCACGAGTGTCCCTCTAGCTTCTGTCTAAACACCACCAGGGACGAGGCCAACGTCTCCAGATGGTAAAAAGCTCTTCACCTGCCCAGCTGCTATTGGACTCCCGGGATGTGCCAGGTGCTGCTCAGGATGCAGCGGTGAGACCGACAGGCCTTGCCCAGGGTGCAGAGGCTAGCAGGAAGCCACGGCTGGCCACGGGAAGGAGCGTGGAGGCAGCAGCTGCCGCCAATGCTGGGTGGCGAACACAGTGGAGGAGGGGTTCGCATGTGGGTGCCCAGGCCCACGACAGCTGAGCTCAGGACCAGAAGGAGCTATACAGCCGGGCGGCACTAAGGGTGAAGGGCGGTGCAGGGGTGACGCTGGACTGGGTGCGGGCTTGTGATCATGATGGTGTGAGCAGGTGCACCGAGGAAGCTCCTGAGGCCCCAGTGGCCCTCAGAGTGAGGCAGAGTTGGGACGAGAGCCTGGCTGCCTGCCACACTTGCTTCTCTGGGCTCCGACACGTCTCTGCACAAAGGCCAGATCCAGCCCTCCAGCCTCACGCCTGGCCCAGCCCTGCCTCAGGGCCTGTGCCTGCTGACTGTGCACAGAGACAGCTCTGCAGAAGGAGGAAACTCCCGAGCTCCCCGGCCTTGCTGAGGCTGCAGTGGGCTTGAGTGTCCCCCAAAATACATCCACACCCATGTGCATGACTTTGTTAAGAGAAAGGAGAGGGGCAGCCAGCATTGCAAGGGCTCCACGGTGGTGAGCTGTCATGCCAGCCAGCCCGGTGCACTTCCGGAGAAAGCAAGTTCTCTAAGTAGCCATTCTTGGCTACCTTGGGCCAGAAAAGAACTTTGGTTCTTGGCAGGAACAATGGTGCACACCTGTAATCCCAGTGACTTGGGAGGCTAAGGAAGAAGGATTGCAAGTTAGAGGCTGGCCTCAGCAACCTAAGGAAACATGACTCAAAAAAGGGGGGATAACACACCCCTGGGTTCAATCTCCAGTACCAAAAAAAAAAATTAAAAAGGAACTTCAATTCTTTAAGTCACTTGTTCCAGCAATTCAAGGTGGTATTGAGGAAGCTCAGAAATGACTCAATTTACCACAGCATTTGAAACTCAAGAAAACAATTTCTTCCAATTTCCTAAAAACAAAATAATGAATGGCCACTGATGAAAAATTACCCTATTTACTCGTCCCTCTTTTCCAGTATTCTGCCATTCATAACTCTGCAGTCTCATCTTGGTTAAATTTTAAAAATCAGACTTTTTCTTACAGCTGTGAATTAGCTTAACCAGCACAGAGCCGTCACCGGATTGTGCTTCAACTGTTCAATTAAACCCATGAAAGGAGTCGTTTAAAAATCAAGACTCTTCTTTATGTAATATGTTGATCCAAAGGTACCCCGGGGAGATGCTGAGCGTGACGGTGGAATGAAATGCGTGTTAGAAAGGCAGCCACCGTCCCGCAGCAAGAACAGCAGTGGGACCCGCAGTGGGACCCAGGCAGCGCCCGCAGAGCCTGGGAGGCGGGAGGCCTATGGGGGAGGCACGGGGTGGCCCAACGTTGCATTTTGGGTATTTTGTGCGTGGATGAACTGTGACAGACACGGGGACTTTCGTTACATTTCATTTCGCTCCTTTCCTTTATGAGGTCCCAAGGTGCTGTTGCTGTCTGCATGGAGCTGTCTCAGATCCAGACCCCCCTGCCTACCAGGTTTTTGCTTTTTTGTGTTTTTAAGACAGTAAAAGGAGTGTTTTGTGGGGGGAAAGAGAGATTTGAGGCACACAGACGTGGAAGAGACCAGAGGGGACAGCGTGGAGCGGTGCCCGAGGCAGAAATGGAAGTGATGTTGCCAAGGGCTCCCAGGGTACCCAGGGGCCACCAAACCAGAAGAGAGGTCTGAGCAGAGCCTCCAGGAGGAACCCACCCACCCATCCACTCGTTGCTCTGGGCCGGGCTCCAGTCCTGCGGGAAAATCCACTTCTGCTCTGCCAAGCCACCTCGTGCGTGGTGATTTGTCATGGAGACTCAGGGCCCAGCACAGGGCCCAGCTCGGGTCCAGCTTCACATCCACCTCAGGATCCAGCTTGGGTCCAGCTCAGGTCCAGCTCGGGTCCAGCTTCACATCCAGCTCAGCATCCAGCTTGCTCTGTGTCCAGCACAGGGTCCATCTCCGTGTCCAGCTCCATGTCTAGCTCGATCCCCTAGCTCAGGGTCCACTCAGGTCCAGCTTGGGCTCCAGCTCTGCATCCAGTTTAGGGTCCAGCTCGGGTCCAGCTTGGAGTCAAGCATCACAGCCCAGTGCCTCTTGCTGCCAGGTCACATCGCCTCCAGCATCTGATCCCTCTCCTGAATCCCAGCACGGGCCCTACAGGGCTCTTGTGCTTCCTCCCCTAGCTCTGTGCCTGGAGGTCCTGGGCTCCTGAGCAATGAGCTTGCGAAACTTCCCAGGAAAGGCCTCTGTGAGGACCGCCAATCACACGGGCAGAAACTTTCCAGGAAACTATGAGGACCGCCAATCACACAGGCAGAAACTTCCCAGGAAACTATGAGGACCTCCAATCACACAGGCAGAAACTTCCCAGGAAACTATGAGGACTGCCAATCACACTGGCAGAAACTTCCCAGGAAACTATGAGGACTGCCAATCACACGGGCAGGTGAGCATCTGAAAGACTCGCAAACCACACAGCTGGGCGCTGGCACAAGCCAGGTGTTTGGGGACAAGTGCTCCTGACAGATGCGACGACTGCCTTCCCCTCGAACAGCAGGTGATCAGCCCGAGGCTCCTGGGTGACTGTCCCTGAAGCTGCCGTTTTAATCCTATCCACAGAGGCAG
>PVKS010024801.1:0-30635 GCA_004027875.1 Aplodontia rufa | reverse complement strand
CCTATCACCTGACCTGAAATATAACTTGCAATTAATACATTCTTATTAAATGGTTGAAGAAAGGAATGAAGTCACTCCCATAGATGGTCTGCCATGTTCTCGTTCCTGTCAATGCAAAATCTTCCAAGGGCATATTATGTTTCTGTATATATGTACCCCAAAGCTTCCATGGTGGGGTATGTCTTAATAATACCTGAGTAACAGTGTTAATCATGACAGTAAGATTAAAATTTTGCATCCATGTGGAAATGTGCAATTTTCTAAACCCCTTCCTTTCTGTGATCTCATATGGTAGAACAGCATTGTAAGTATTGTGAATAGAAAACTGGTAAATAAATGACTGGAATTTCAATACCCTATCTACTCATCATCTGTTATCTATCTATCCACCTATCATCTATCATTTACCTATTATCTATCATCTATTTACCTGTCATCTACCTATCAGCTATCATTTATCTACCTATCATCTATCTACCTATCTATCATCTACCATTTATCAATGTGTGGTATTAGTGATTAAACCCAGGATCTCATGCATGCTAGAAAGAACTTTGGGTGTCCACAGGCCATGCCTTGTGTCTTGCTGGTCTACTACTACATCAAGTAGAGATTTCAGGCAGTTTTCAATAGAACTTAAGCAATTTCCATATTTTTGTGGTGCACATTTGAGCTATTTTCAATCAAGAATACTCTTATTTAATTTCAATCTGATAAAATCATACTTTATGCCCTACTGCACAGAAGGCCTCTAAAATATTATTCAATGTGAAGCCCTTAAAAGATTAAATATGTTTTCCACTGAACTTGGGAACAAGACAAGGCTATCCACTCTCACCACTTTTATTCAATATCATTCTTGAGACCCTAGCAGGGGCAATAAGGCAAGAGAAAGAAATCAAAGGGATATTAGTAGGAAGAGAGGAGTCAAACTCTCCCTTTTTGCTGATGATATGATCATATATATGGAGGATCCAAAAAGCTTCTCCAGTAAACTGCTAAATCTTATAAACAGATTTAGCAAAGTGGCTGGCTACAAGATCAACACCCATAAATCAATAGCTTTCCTATACACTAACAATAATAGGCCAGAGGAAGAAATTAGGAAATTAGGAAAAGTCCCATTCACAATATCCTCGGAAAGAAGAAAATACTTGGGAATTAACCTAATAAGTGAGTCAAAGATCTCTACAATAAAATTTGTAGGACATTGATGAAAGATATCCAAGATGACCTAAGAAGATGGAAAGACATTCCATGCTCTTGGTTAGGCAGAATTAATATAATAAAAATGGCCATTCTGCCAAAAACACTATATATAGAATCAATGCAATAACCATTAAGATTCCAATGTCATTCTTTACAGATATAGAAAAGGCAATTCTCAAATTCATTTGGAACAATAAGAAACCGAGAATAGCCATAACATTACTAAGCAAGAAAGATGAAACAGGTGGTTTTGCTATACCAGATCTGAAACTATACTGTAGAGCTGTAGAAATTAAGACAGCATGGTACTGGTATCAAGATAGGAAGGAAGACTAATGGAATAGAGTAGAATACCCTGAAAAAAAACACAAATCTTTAAGCATCTGATTTTTGACAAAGGAGGACAAAATATTACATGAAGGAGAGACAGACTTTTCAACAAATGGTGCTGGAAAAACTGGTCAACCACTTGCAGAAAGTTGAAATTAGACCCTTATCTTTCACCTGCATGAGAATCAAATCAAAATGGATCAAGGAGCTAGGAATTAAACCAGCTACCTTGCAACTGATGGAAGACAAATTAGATCCAATATTTCAGCATTTGGGAGTAGACAAAGACTTTCTCAACATGTCTCCTAAAATGAAGGAAGTAAAGTAAAAAATCAGTGAATGGGATGGCATAAAGCTAAAAAGCTTTTGCACTGCCAAAGAAACAATCAAAAGAGCCAAGAGGTTTCCTACAGAATTGGAGAGAATCATGGACTGTGAGTCTTCTGAAAGGGGCCTTATAACCAGAATCTACAAAATCCTCAAAAATCTCAACTTCAAAAACACAAATAACCCAATCAATAAATGGGCCAAAAAGCTAAATGAAACTTCTCAACAGAGGACATTGATCAAGCCAATGAATATATGAGAAAAGTGCTGTAAATCACCAGTAATCAGAGAAATGCAAATGAAAACTACTTTAAGATTTCACCTCATGCCATTCAGACTGGCAAAAATGAAGAAAATAAACAATAATAGATGCTGGAGGGGTTGTGGAGAGATAGGTACACTATCACACTGTTGGTGGAACTGCAGAATGGTACAGCCTCTGTGGAAACCAGTGTGGAGATTCCTTAAAAACACTAGGGATGAACTCACCATATGATCCGGCTATTCCTCTACTGGATATGTTTCCAGGGAACTTACAATCAACACATTACAGTGACACAGCAATATCTATGTTCATAGCAGCTCAATTTACACTAGCTAAATTATGGAAACAACCCAGGTGTCCCTCACTGTATGACTGGATCCAAAAACTGTGGTACATATATATCATGGAGTTCTACTCAGCAATTAGAAACAATTATATTGTAGCCTTTGAAGGTAAATGGATGTCTATGGAAGAATTCATGCTGAGTGAAGTCAACAAAACCCAGATCAAATGTTTTCACTCATCTGTAGAGGCTGGAGCTAAATTCCAACCATTGTGAAAGGTGGTCAACTCTCATGTATTAAACCCTGAAAAGGTGTAGTGACATACAACCTAAGGCATTCATAAGATGTATTGGGAAGGAGGGGAGAAGGGAGGAAGAATTAAGGGTGGGTAATTAGGGAGTGGGCTCTAAGGGATAAATCTAATTTTCAGAATATAAATATATTATTTTGTTGGGAAAAAAAGACCAAATGTGTTTAGTTGATAAAAATAGACATTGTTAATTACGAAGGCTAATATCAAGAGTCTTTCTAAAAGGGATATTACGTAAAAGCAGCTTGTAATTACAATTTTGATTATAATTATTAAAGTGATATTTGGGTTTATATATATTATTTATATATATTTATATATTTTAAAAAGCATACAATACAAATGAAATTGCAATTCTTATAACTCCAATAGCAAGAAGGGTTTTTTTTTTAAAAAAAGGACTTCACTGAATATTTTTATTTTCTGAAATCAGGAAAGACTCACTTCCCATTGGCCACAGCCTACTTTCTAGGTTCCTGTTTTAGATATCTAGGGAGTTGCTCTTCCTAATTTAGGAAGCCATTACTTCCCTTGTTTCATTAATCTAACTATAGAAAATAGGTTTTTGAGACAGCATGGTTCATGCTTTAAAGAAGAGATGGCACAGGAACCACTCGACTCAAGGCTGACCATCTCAGGAAATTCTAACACAAGGAGTCCACAGTGTCCTTTTTCTTGAATCTTAAGACTTCTTTTCTCTGCTTTTGAATAAAGGTAAATGTGTCTGGAGTCCTCCATGAACCTTGGAAATTTCCCGTTAATAGATGCTTCTGCATTCGGCCTTAAGGAGACTACGATGCTTGTTTGGTGCGTGACTTTCACCATCAGCATGGTACCTTTTGCTTGTTGATATCTTAGGGCTGCTCTTAAGTTTTCAATACTTTTTCATCAGAATTTGTGGCTGGACTTTTTTCAAGACTACCTAACAGAATGAATGTATAGGTAAATGAATACATAAATACTCATATACTTTTAGCAACACTCAAGCCACTGAAATTGTGTTCTTGTTTTTGTTTTCAAGTGCATAGCCCAACTATTTCAGGGCAATGTCATCTTTATTCAGTTTCAATTTTCTGACATGATGTTTTCTTCCATCTCCCTGAGAGGGTCATTAAAACTTTACTCCCTAAGCATTTATTCAAAAAGCAAATGCAGCTAATTCTCAAAGTCAAATTTACTTTAACTAGAGGAGCAGTTACCAAAGGCTCTCTGTAATTGACGTGTTTTACATAAAAGCAGGGGTCCATCCATTCATGGGCTCCCATTATAAAAGGCATCGCAATTGTGCAGAGAGCACAATTTGCATGGTCATTTTTCATCACAACTGGAGTCCTTTATATTCTGTCAGTCAACACTGTGAAACAGGAGAGCTTTCTGCACTCTCTTTAGAAACAGAAAAGGGAGTCCAGTGAAGCCTTCAGGAAGACAGTGCCACATACATCTGCATGTTCCTCGTAGCCCCATCTAAGCTCAACGATTTCCTTGATGGTAGACTCTCGGATATTATCATAAGTACTTAACGCATTTTAAGCCATGAAAGGTGAATTACCATAATGTATAAATCCCAAATCCCATTTTAATGTATAAATCCCATTTTAATTATTCATCTTCATTCTTTAATGGAGTTTCATGCTAGAATGCAATGACAATTTAATAACTTAATAATCTACCAATAACCTTTCTCTCTCTCTCTCTCTCTCTCTCTCTCTCTCTCTCTATATATATATATATATATATATATAATACCTTCATTAATATTCAGGGGGAAAATGTGTGGCTTCCTTTTCCTTATCTGGAAACAGTGATGTGAAGCATATAGAAAGCATAGAATGCAAAACTTACACTAAGAATAAAAATTTAAAAATTTATCCATGTCTAATTGTGAAAAATGATGTATCTGTGATTCAGAATGAAGTTAGTGTCTGTTGCTTGTTCAGCATGTGATGAAATAAAATTAACTGTCATTAAAACTTGGAAATACTTAGAGAATAGTTATTATTCCACTAAATAACAGCATTTCATGTTAAGGAGTTGAAGCACAGAGAAATTAGGTGATTTCTCAATTGCCCCTATCACTGAAATATCAATTTCAATATCTTGGCAGGCTGAGGAAGAGGATCGAAAGTTCAAAGTCAGTCTCAGCAACTTATTGAGACCTTTCTCAAAGGGAAATACAGAAAGGTCTGGGGATGTATCTCAATGATGGAGGGTTTCTGGGTCCAATCCCACCCAAAAAATAGGAAGAAAGAGGGATGATGACATAAAACATTTTACCTTAAATTTAATTTAATTTTATTTATTATTTAAGTACTTACGTAACCAATAAAGATTGTATATATATTTAAGGTGCACAAATGTGAAGATTTGATACACATACGTATTGTGTAATGTGTAAAGCAATCAATAAATCCATCACCACTTATTCTGTACATCTTATAAATGTACTTGTTCATCTTATAAATGAAAGTGCACACCCCTCAAACCATTACCTCTCCGTATCCCTCACTCTTAGCCACTGGTAATAGCTGTTCCACTCCCTGAATAAATGAAATTAAATTTTTAAGGTCTTATCTACAAGTGAGATCTTGCACTTTCGGTCTTTCTTTGTGGGATTTGTTTCATTCAGCATAATGTCCTCCAGATTCAGCCATGATATTTCAAATAGAAGTATTCCCTTCGCATATATGGCTGTATAGCATTCCCTTGTGTGTGCATGCATGTTTTGCATGTACATGTGTAGACACTTTCTTTACCCATGCATCTGTCAGTGGAAACTTAGGTTCTTTCCGTGTCTTGAGTATTGTGAATAAGGCTGCAACGAACATGGTGAGAGATGATTACTCAATTTCTTTTGGATATAAAAGGAAAGTTTGCTGATTTGTATAGTAGTTCTCTTTTTTTTATTTTTTTTTGAAGAGAGAAGGACAATGAAAGAGAGAAAGAGAGAGAGAGAATCAATTTTTATTGAGTATTAGGTTTTTCACATAGCTTTTGTTGCTCTGATACTAGTTGTACTCGTGGATGCTGGAGTTTTGAACCCGTGTATTTGCACATGCCTGGCAAGTGCAATAAACACCAAACCACCACTCCAGCCCCAGTAGTTCCCTTACGGTCTTTGAAAGTGTGCCCCTGAAGGGTACTGTAGGACCTAGTTCTCTTCTCTTTTTGCCTCATGGCCCTGATTTCAGTGCTTCTTCTCTTCCATGTGCTTTCACCACAGACCCCAAAGCAATAGGACCAACTTCTCCAAATTGTGAGCCAAAAGAACTATTTTTCTTTGTAAGGCTCTTATCTCATGTGTTTATCATAGAAATGGAAACCTGACTCAAAAGATAAGAATATTGAATCGTCATCAAAAGCCTCCTAAAAGGGGCTGGAATGGTGGCTCAGCAGTTACGGCACTTGCCCGGCGAGCGCAGGTACACAGGTTCAAACCCCAGCACCCATGTACGCAACCAAGTGTCAGAGCAACGAAAGTCATGTGAAAAACTCAATAAAAATTAATTCTGTCTTTCTCTCTCCTTTCACTGTCCTTCTCTCTTAAAAAAAAGAAAAGAAAAGAAAAGCCTACTACAAAGAACAGACCAGGACTAGAGTCTTCACAGGTTAATTATACAACATTTAAAGAATAATTAATGCCAATCATCATCAAACTTTTTCAAAAAAAATCAGAGTACTGAATATGTCCAAAGTAGTTTTACAAGGCTGTAATTTCCTCATACCAAAGTCAGACAAAGAAGATGCTACAAGAGAATGAAATTACACACCTGCATCTCCAATGAACAAAGATGCAAAAATCATCAACAAAACCTTAGTAAATCACATTCAACATCCTGTTAATACGTTCATATGTCATTCTCAAGTGAGATTCACTCTTGGCATTCAAGGATGGTTCAACAAGCAAATTAATCAATGTGATAAACTACATTAATAGAAGGATAAAATAATACGATCATTTCAATAATGTAGAATAAACATTTGATAAATCTAAGCATTTTTATAATAAAATTAATCAATAAATTAGATGTGGAAGGATTAGCAAAAATATTATTCATATAGAGATTTCTTCATTCTACCATACCGCAGTGTAAAAGAATCAAGTTCTATAGGTACTTGCTGTTCCCTTCCATAGTTTTAAAAATGAGCAAGAAATAACCAAAAAAAATTAAACATAGAAGAACAATAAAATCAGCATTGAAAATATCTGTAAGTCCACAGGCACATAAATAAACAATCCTTTAAAAAGCACTGGAGTTCTGAATGTTGGTTGGGTTGTGGAGCAACAAAGAGTTGAAATGGACAGAAGATAATCTCTGCAGAGAAACAAATGATGTCTTACCAATTAGAACTTTTCCCAGAATGCTGTAGAAAGATACTTGTGGATCTTATGCAAGCTGACACAAACATGCATGGCTCATGAGTGTGTGTGTGTGTGTGCATGTGTGGTGCATATGGTGTGGTGTGTGTGTGTTAAGAGCAACATAGCAAGTGTACAGAGGGAATAGTCTACAGTGCTGTAGCAAAGACAGCGTTGTTACAACTTCCTTCAGGAGTGTAAACAAAAATCAGAGTAAACTCAACAGCAGTGGATCTAGGAAACATTCAGTGTCCTTGTCTAATATTTGAAGAGAAATTTGAGCAGCATGAATTAAATGTCGCAGGAACAGATGAAAGTTTAGTGAGTATCCAATTTCTCACATGGATAACTGGAGTACATTATCATTAACTGGGATAAAGAATATATGCATTGGAGACTACTTTTTGGGGAAAAGATAATGTGTTCAAATTGGAGTATGTCATATTGGTGGCATATATAGAGGATGATGACTGGCACATGGTGAGTAAATCAGAAATATACAAATGTAATAAACACTGGAATAAGGAAGTTAGTCATAATATTCTTCCAGAAAGGTTGTAAAAATAAGAAGGAAAAGAAAATTACAGTTCCTAAGAAATGACAACCTTCAAGTAACAGGTGATTAAGGCAGGGATGTAGAAATGAGAAACAGAGACTTCTGGAAGCAATCAAACTTGCACAGATAGAGAATGGCAGATCCAGAGGAAGGGCCTGGGTGTCTGGGAATCAGTCTACCTTATTTTCCTTTGCAACAAGTAGACTTTTTTTTTAAGAGAGAGGGACAGTGAGAAAGACAGAGAAAGAGAGAAACAACTTTATTTAGTTTTTCACATGGCCTTAGTTGCTCCAACACTCAGTTGTGTATGTGGTGCTGGGGTTTGAACCTGGGTCCTCACACTTGCCAGGCAAGCACCGAAACCGCTGAGCCACCGCTCCAGCCCCAACAAATGGCCTTTTACTTCTGCCAGAATTTCAGTATCTTTTTCTCAGAAACACAATTTGTTCACTTGCTTATCCACTCATTCCTTTATCTGACAAACTTTTGTTGCATACAGCTGATAGTTTCCAAGATTCTGTGATCATAGAATGATAAATATCCATAAGCTTTTATTATCAAATACCGCAGGTGCCTCTCTGCTCGCTGTCACCAACAGCACCACAGAAGCCTGGATCCTTCCATTCTCAGGATCCCCCACGCCCCAGAAGAGGTCAACTGCAAAGAAAGATCTTCTTAGTTCAAAAGTATTTCCCTACCACTACATGCACTGAAAACTATAACCAATTCCTTGCTTCTCATCCTATAAAAAATCACAGGTAGGGACATCTGATCCTCTCATGCTCAGCTATAAGGATTTATAATTACTGCCAGAGCAGTCATTGGTTCGTTTCGTTTTCAGCCACCTGTTCTTGCATTCCACAACCATACACTGATTTTCTTTCCTATATCATCGGTTATATCAGTTTCATAGGAATCACATCTAGGTGTTGAAGAGGGAAAGAAAATCATAAATCATGACAGAAAATGATCCTAGATGTTATTCTTGTAGCCTGAGGAAGAAGTCATACTAAGGAAAGAAACCTACTGGGTGCAAAAAGAATGGCTGATATCAACAATGTGTGCAACTAGAACGAGGGAAAGCTTGTGAGATGACCCTGTGCTACAAAACCCAAGGGAGTCACATGGTGGAGTTTAGCCTGGGGGACTTTTAAACTGGCATCTGTTACCTTCTCTCCAATGTCTGCGGGTGATGGACACTACTCAGAAGCTACACAGACTCACTGTAGAGACCAGTTAGGAAGCCAACTATAATTTACTGACCATGTCATTGATCCCAAGGGGTGGCTCCTTCAGATTATTATAAACATCTTTGCATTCTCATCAGTTTTGATTGAAGTGATAACTCAGTCTGAGTTCATGGGTGGCTTCTCTTAACATCCTGAATTACATCTCATATTTGCTTCCAAGTGATCTGTTTTACCTCTTTTGGAAGGCACTGGAAGCACAGCGGTTTAGACTTTCTTCAGGAGGAGAGTAATAAAACATGCAAATGACAGGAGGAAAGAGGCATATGGCTCCAAGGGCAGAGAGGATCTTCCACTCTGCGGACATCAGTGTATTCCAGAAAGCTGCCACTGTATGTTTGTACTGACAATGGCGAAGCTAATTCTCCTTTGGTTCTGAAGAATATGTAATATTATGCAGAGCAATGGAAAAATATCTTTAAAACACCTGTTCAAATGGCCACCGTGCAATTCGCCTGCCCTGGGGATCTAGCACAGTTGACTTGCTGTTTGTTCTTCTCTCTGGTTCCCCTGGCTCTTCACAGTTTCTCATTTGTCATTCCCGGTTGATTCTCAGGTGGTAAATGGCTGAGCCATGAAGCGTCACATTGATTCTGCATTGTTGGACAAGCGTGGTGACAGCCCGGTCCCATTATCAGACCTGCTTTTCCTCATCCTGCGAGCCTGACCGGACTTGCTCTCCTCATCCCACTTGCATGACTCCTACCTCCATGGACCTTCATCTCTTCTTCTGGGTCTGTTCCTGGCACCCGAGTTTCCTCTTGTCCTCACATGGACAACCGTGGTTCCCATCCTGGAGTGCTAGTGAAGCCAGCCAAGGGGTCTGCTCCTCATAACCAGGCTGCCCAGGATCCCACCAGTGATTGTGAGCAGACGATGATTTTGCAGCTTAAACAAGGGAGTTGTCATGACCTTTACACAGCTAAGGGGCGTGTGCATGTGTGACTCAGAGAAGCGGAACACTTCATCTGACGAGGGTGTACCTGTGAAGGGAGGGGGAGAGGGCTCGGGTCCAAGTCCCCGATCTTCCACTTGGCTAGTTGTGGAACCTAAATCGACTTTTTTCTCCTGCTGAGTCTCAACTCTTCACAAAGGTGTACTGCTTACCGCCAGGCACCCTGTGGAGGGGCACATGTTTGGAGGTGTCAAAGATCAGAATGAGGAACATTGGAAAGTGGCCCCACCCGAAGGTTTGCTTTCTCACAACTATACTTGTGGCCTTATTCAGAAAAGAAACAGAGTTTTTAAAGATGTAATTAAATGAAAGCCCTCAAATTGAGATCATCCTGGATTATCTGGTGGCATTAAATCCAACAACTATTCATTTATGAGAAAAGCAGAGGAGACTTTGAGGTGGGGGAGATGAAGCCAGAGATCAGGGACAGAGTCACGAACCAATCCTGGAGCCAGGGCGCAGCAGGTCTCCCCTAGCGGCAGCAGGAGAAGCACAGCTCAGCTGACACCAAGACGTTGGACGTCTGTTCTCCCAGATGTGGGAAAATAAATGACTATTGTTTTAGGCCACTGGATCTATGGCAACACCTGCAGCAAAATAATGCAGAACCCGGGAGAAAAATCAGCTGGAGACACAACTGCACAAGGTACCACTGCATAGAGAACATGTGCTGGAAGAATAATGCACAGGAACAACATGAAGCACGTGTGTATGTGGTGTGTGTATGTGAGAGAGAGTGTGGGGTGAATGGTGTGTGTGTGTGAGTGGTGTATGCGAGTGTGAGTGGTGGGTATGGTGTGAGTGTGAGTGTGGCATGTGAGTGTGGTGTGTTTGTGTGAGTAGTATGTGTTATGTGTGAGTGTGTTGCACATGTGTGAGAGTGTGGTGTGTGGGTGAGAGTGTGAGTGGTGTGTGAGTGGTGTGCACAGGGGTGAGTGTGAGTGGTGTGTTATGTGTGAGTTGTTGCACATGTGTGAGTGTGGTGTGTGTGAGTGTATGTGGTGTGTGTTATGTGTCAGTGTGGTGTGTGTATGTGTGAGTGAGGGGTGTGTGTGTTATGTGTGAGTGTGTTGTGCATGTGTGAGAGTGTGGTGTGTTTGTGTGTGTGTGCAAATAGACAAGAGGAGAGGAAATAAGGACAAATGATCGAGTTCTGGAGCAATGCAGTGTTTTAATGGGTCAGGAAATTGGAAAAGATCCATCAAAGAGCATGGAAATAAGTAGCCAGGAGAAAACAGAGCAAGCCAAAGTGAAGAGGAGCCTTGAAAACAGCTGAGGAAAGCTTCCCGGAGAGGCAGAGTGGCTTCATCTGATGCTGCTCCAGGGTCCGGCAGCGCAGTGGCAGGAACTGGCCCCTGGATCTGGAGGAAGCAGTCACCCATCACCTGAGAAGCAACGTTTAACATCAACACCCTTAGCCTGAGCTTAGGCTCCAGAGATTATGAAGACAGATCATGGAACTTCAAAGACAGAGGTATATCTGGAAATTATTGTATTAAACAGAAGCAGGACTAAACATCCACCTTACATTTCACGGTATATCTCTGCTCCCATTACTATATGTGCGGTAATCAAGATCAAAGAAGGTTAATATTCTGCTGGTAAAGATCAAATAGAAAGGGAAGACATATGAGCCAAAAAAGGAGAAAATTTACTAATTGCTCTGTAAACTCTAAAGGAGATGTGATGCTGTGTTCAAGCACCGAGGTTTATACTTGGGAATACGGAAGGTCTCTGCATAATAAGGTGAGAAGGGGCAGGATGCACACTACCCTTGAAGGTAGGCTGGAGTATCTGGTGGTAGAAGATGTGGATGCCATCTCATTTTCCTTTGTATTTAACCTCTTAAAATGAGATATAGCATGCATTAAAACTGATTGGAAAACCACAATTCATTATGAAAAGTAGACAGCAATGTAACTATCAATAAGAACACGCAACCCCCCCCCAAAAAAAAACTGGACTGTCCCAGAAGGCACATTGATGCTGCATCCCAGGTGTCTCCCTCCACCTCCATCAGCGATAACTACAATTATGATTATAAACTTATTTCCTGGCATTAATTTTCAGGTTTTCCATCTAAACATTCATATGTGAATTAGATATTTTAGTTTGACCTGCATATATTTAATATAAGTCCCCTACTATGAGAATAAATGCATGCGGAGGACAGAGAAAGAGAGAGGAAGAGAGAGAGGAAGAGAAAGAGAGATGGATACAGAGAATAGACACTTTGTATCTTATTTTCAGAGACTTTGATAAGTTCACTTACAACTGCCCACAACTTCTTGGGTGACATTTAAGATTTCCGGGTACATCATCACAGTGCCTGCAAAACAAGAAACTTTACTTATTTCTTTTACTTGTTTTATTACCAGAACTGATAATTTTATTACCATACTTATCAATGCCCCAGGTCCAACAACTTGAAAACTCTTGTTATTATGTTGTGAACTTTTTTTGGTCATTTCATGTGAAAAGGGAACTGTGGCCTCTGTAACTCCAATTTGGACAGAAACAGTTGTTCCCTAAGCTAACAGTTTTTGATTATTTGCCTCTGCATTCTGCTCTTGCCAAGAATACTATATTCACTGTTTCATAATTAAAAGATATTCACATTCACTCTGGAATATATGTATAAATATGTATACATTTGCATGTGCATATATATTTAACTGATTTAAAATGACATCCTTTCCTATTAACTTATTAAGGGCCTTGACTTGATTTTTTATTCAACAATTTTTCCTGCATCTATTAAAATTAATGTGGTTATTATCCTTCATTCTGTTAATATGGTGAATCATTAATTAAATTTCAAATGATTAAACCAGTCTTTTGCTCCTGGAATAAACCAAATTAATCAAGATTTATTAACATTTTAATATATTCCAGGATCTATCTTTATAGCTAATATTTTGTAATAGATTTTATTTTAATGTGTACAGATGACATTCCTGATTTTTTCTTTTCATATGTCCTTCCCTGGTTTGGAATCAAGTTTTTCCTCATGACTAAAATAAATTTAAGAATATTACAACTTTACTTTCTGGATTAAAAAAAAATGGTAAGACTGGCAAAGTTGAAACTTTTTTTCTGTAAGTGTGAACTTCATTACGGAGATATTTGAATTTTGTTTTGAAAATCCTTCTCATGTCAGCTTTCATAAAATGCATTATTTAGGAATTAAATTATTTTCTAAATTTCCAAGACATGTTTGCCTACAGTAATTCACATACTTCTTACTAGCCTTTTAATATGCACAGATTCGGCAATGAAGTCTATGATTTTGAATGGTTTAATGATGCTACTCCTCTAACTTCTTTTGCCTGATGAGTTTAGAAGAGTTTTACTCTTTTATTAGTTTTTTTCTAAGAAACAGTTCTTTAATTTTTTGACCCATCTCTCTTCAGCATTTTTTGTTGATCTGATTTCTGCTCTTATTTATGTGCATCATTGTCATCGTCATCATCAACATCATGGATTTTTTGATGTTGATATTCTGTGTCTTTTTCGGATTCCTGAGAGAGATGCCTAATTCACTCATATTTTTTTTTCAATTGTCTGCCTCCAAACCCAAGCTTTGCATATATTATGGCTATTAATGCCCCAAGGAGTGGGTGGCATGATCTCCCCCTCTCTATCCTCTCTTCACACTCTTGTTTCCTTTACCATGCAGCAAATTTTTAGTTTGATGGCATTCAAACTATTGATTTTGATTTTGATTTCCTGTGCTTTATGGATCTTCTTTAGGAAGTTGATTCCTGTGCTGTTATGTTGGAGTGTTGGACCTTCATTTTATCTTGGTAGTTGCAGAGTTTCTGGTCTAATTCCTGAGTCTTTAATCCATTTTGAGTTGACTTTTGTGCAGAGTGAGAAATAGGTCAGCCTCATTTTCTGTATGTGGATGTTGGTTTTCTCACTACCATTTGTTAAAAGGGGTTCCTCCCAGCCATGAATATTTTTGACAACTTTGTCTGGTATCAGATAACAGTATTTATGGGGGTTTGCCTCTGTGTCTTCTGTTCATGAGTCTTCACATCTACTTGTTACCAGTCCCAGGCTACAGTTTAACGATAGCTCTTTTGTAAAATTTCAGGTTTGGTATTTCGATACCTCTTCTTGGCTCTTCTTACTCAGAATTATTTTGGCTTTCTGGGTCTCTTATTTATCCAGATCAATTTTAGTAAGGTTTTTTCTAGTTCAGGGAAGAATGTCATTGTTACTTCAGTGGGGATTACATTGAATTTGTATATTGCTTTTGATAGTGTGACCATTTTGATAATATTAATTATGCCTTTCCAAGAACACGGGAGGTCTTTCCAGCTTCTAAGGTCTTCTTCAATTTCTTTTTTCAGTGTTCTAGAGTTTTCATTTTAAAGGTCCTTCACATTCTTTGTTGGATTAATTTCCATGCCTCTTTTATTTTAATTTTTCTGATATTAAACAACTTAACACCAAGAGAGCAAATAATCCGATTATTAAATTGGCAACAAAAAAAAGATATTTCACAAAAGAAGAAATACAAATGCCCAACAAATTTATGCAAAATGCTCAACATCTCTAGAAATTAGGAAAATGCAATTCTAAAGCACATTGAGATTTCATTTTACCCCACGTAAAATAGTAATTATCAAAAATACAAATGATAATAAGTGTTGGCAAAGTTATGAGAAAAAAGGTTTAGTCATATACGGTTGGTAGAACTGTAAATTAATGCAACCACTTTGGAAAGAAGTATGGAGATTCCTCAAAAAACTGGGAATGGAATCATTATATCACCCAGATATTCCAGTCCTCAGTATAAATCCAAAAGATGTCAAATCAACACACTGTGGGGATGTAGCCTCATCAGAGTTTAGGGTGCCATGATTCACAATAGCCAGACTATGGAAACAGCCTAAGTGCCCTTCGACAGATGAATGGATGAAGAAAATGTGATACATACATACAATGGATCGTTACTCAACTGTGAAAAAATGAAATTATGTCATTTTCTGGTAAATGGATGAAACCGGGATCTGTAATGCTAAAAGAAAGAAGCCAAATTAAAAATGTCAAAGGTCAAATTTGAATGTTTTATCTAATATGAAAAAGCTGTCCTAAAATTAAGGGTTAGAGAGAGAAGAAATGGGGTTGCAGATAAATAAAAGAAAGATCATGGGAGTAGAAGGAAATTGAGGAGGAGGAGAGATTGATGGGTTAAGGATGGATGAAATAGTAGAATGAATCTGATCTAACTTTCCAATAGTGTATGTATACATTACAGTGAAATTCACAGGACACTAATTTTATTAAATATGTAAATAAATATATAGAGTAGAGGAAAAGGAACAGGAGAGGATAAAGGTAAGTACTGGGGACTTAATTAGAGAAAATTATATTCAATGCATTTATAATTATGTCAAAATGAATCTTAATGTCATATGTAAATATTAAGAACCAATAAAAAGCAAAAGACAACAACTATGTTTTTCTTTTGAATATAGCAAAAAATGGAATGAGAGAGACAAAGATGAAGAAAAAGAGAATTCAATGTGCTTTATTTGTTGGACCAATAACTTTTAAACATTTTGCTTAATAATTTCTAAATTTGGGTGTATAGGTTCATTTTATTTATTGATTATTAATTTAATTGTAACCTACTATAAAAAGCACTCTGAAATAATGACAATGCTATGAACTTTTTCAATTTTTCTTAAAGTTCTAAAATTATTGCATTTTCTAAAACACTTGGTCTGCGTGTGTAAATATTATTCCGAAGGTAATGGGGCAGCACTTGTTAAGTGCTGCTTAGGCGTGGCGTGCGACATGCTAGTCTTTGCTGTTGTTGCTAGTTCCTCTAACATTTGAAGGTTTCCTAGGCTCTTTCATCCTAATCTCTTAGCTACGGAGAAGTGTGCTAAAATTTCTCACAGTGCTTGTGGCTTTGATTGTTTCTCTTTCCATTTGTCTTAGTGTTTAATCAGTTAATTTGCAGTTGGTATTTATGTAATCCTTAAAGAACATTTTGCCTTCTTCAGAAAAATATTATAATATGATATGTTCTCCTGCATTAGTCAATTCCACATTAACACAGTGAAATTCCTGAGATAATTAACTCATGCAGAGGAAAATGTTACAAGCCCATGTTTCTGAAGGTTTCAGCCTAAGACCAGGCATACCCGTGGCTTGGGCCTGTGCAGGGAGGGCCAGATTGCAATGATGGGAGCAGGAGCAGAGTATACAGCTCACCTGGTGGTCAGGGTGCAAAGGCAGCAACAGCAATGGGGGGGGAGAATCCCACAGCCCCGTTGTAGGAACTGCGTCCTGGGACCATTCAAGTGATTCCCCCCAGCCACAGGTTTCACCACCTCCCAATAGTGCTGCCCTGGGGACTAAGCCTTAGCATGTGGGCCTTTGGGGGACATTTAACAGCCAAACTGAGTATCTTCCTTACACCAGTAAATTATTTTTGACTTTGTAATATTGTTTTCTATGACCTCTTTTTAAAATTACTTTTAGTTTGAACCATGTTCTGTTATCAATTTTTATGTTATAAACCACATTATTTAGTATTGTATTCCTATATATGGCATTATTCATTTTTTTCAACTGATTCATTTCTTTATTACCTAAATGTACCTTTATACTCGCAATTTAGAGCAAGTCTGTCAATTAAAATGTGTCTCAGTTTTTATTTCTATGAAAATGGACCTGTGGGAAGTACTCAAGGAAAAGAGCTGAGCTGTAGATTCATAGTTTCTGTTTTAGGTTCCCAGACTCCATTCTCAAAAGCAGTGATCCCACAGATCGAGGAAGAGTGTGACCCCCTGATCATTGCTGTGACCCAGCCTTGGTCATTTGTGACACACAGAACTGCTTTGAAATGTGGAAATTGGGAACCAACTCCAGGCAAAATAGCATTGTTCTCCAGCTGGGACAGATCCCACCAGCACCAGCTCCAGCATAGGAAAATTCCATCATCAGGCAGAGAGCAGAAGGCTAATACACAGGGTGAGGATTTCCTATGGAAAAACCACAAATGCAAACCACAAACCCCACCTCCAGTCTCACCCTAATTTGCTGTGAGCATTGGAGATCAGTACCCCTTGTCTCAGCAGAGCACAAGGGGAAGTGACAGTGACCATTGTGATCATATGTACCAAATAGAGGGAGTTAGGATCCCCCTTCCTTGTGAACCCCCCCCCCAGAGTCTACTGTGACCCTGAAGGTCTCTCCAGCTGAGCACAAGTCTCCACTGGTCACTGAGTGTTTTTTTGTTTTTGTTCTTGTCTGTTTTTTGCTTTTGCTTTTGTTTTTGTGCTATTATACCCCAGAGACTTGGAGTGAGAAAAAGAAGGAATCTACAAACTTCGCCCTGCTCCCTCCACCAGTAGGCGGACTTTGTCAGGTCAGAGAAGCAGCCAGGGACCAGGGTACCCTGGGACAATATCCCAGGAAAGATATGGATGGGTGTTAAGTGTGACCAGCAGAGGAGCTGGGCAAATGCATTCAAATCTGGCAATGTCAATCAGTCAATCAACACTTAACAACCACAACCCCTGAGACTCAACCCAATAGCACTCCTAAGGCTGAGCTAAGCCCATGCCCAGCCCTACAGTCATTCTTCCTTAGACCACACAGAGACCTTAGAGACCCAACATAAATGCCTAGAATAGCAAGAAATCAGAAGAACAAGAAGGCTTTTGGGGGCCTTGACTTCACATCTCGTTTTGTTTTACTTGGATCTCACCCTTGTTGTGTCTTTGTATGGTGGAACTGAAATATTATTGGACATATATATACACTCATACTTACTAACCTTTTATTTCCTCCTTTTTCCCCTTCTTTCCAACTTCTTCTCTTCCATTTCATGCTCTTTCTCAATTGTAAAGAACTGTACGCACCCCCCCACCTTTGAGTTCTGAACTTCTGACAACCACAAGCTATGTTTGTGCCATATAAGCTCTTGACAGTGTGATTCTCCACTACCCATTTCTATCCTCCCTTTGAGCAATAACCCAACTCTACACCCCGACCCTCTCTCTCTCTCTCACCTCCCCTTAATGAGACTATCTCAGCCTCTTTCTCTCTCTTGTTTATGAGAATATTATTCATCATCTATTCTTTCTCTTTCCTTTCACTCCTAGATAGAAAGTTATCTTCTTTAATATCACAATTCCTTTTCTTTTAAGTGCCTATAAGCAAGCAACGATTAGTCCCTGTTGGTTCATACAACTTCTGTAACCACCATTAATACTGGGAAACTTTTTCTGCTGTGATTGCTGGTCTTGACATAGATCATTTCCTTTTAAGTAAGCTATAGATCAAAAGTTAAATAAGGTTAAGGAAGGATCAAAGTAAGCTATTTAATGTTGTTTATTGTATGCATTGGATGTGCATAGTAATTTCCTTTCACTATCTACTGAGGTATTGGAAATTGTAAAGGTCAACGGTTATTCACATGATGGGGTGTCTGCTGATGAACTCAAGTTTTTCCTGACACTACCCCAAACCAAGTAAGGGAAAGGATAAAAATGCCTAACCAATCAACAAGATTCCCATGGGGGAATAAACAGAGAGGAATCTCAGGACCTGCTCTCCAGCACCAACCTTGTACTACACATTCAGCAAAAAACATCAGAACAAACAATCCAAGTGTACATAAAGACTCACACACAAAACAAGGCAAAAAAGAATTTACTTCAATACAAGGAGCAAGAAGAAGTCCTTCAAAACTGAGGAATTGGGTAATTAAAAACTTCATCTCAAGCTCACAACTCCCCAAGCAAGAGGCTCACAGACAGAGAGTGGGATGAAAACAGAAAAAATTATCAAAGATCTGATTACTAAAATAATCAAACTCCTAAAAGAAAAAATCAAAGGAAGGAAATAAGAGAACAAACATAAGAGATAAATTTTAACAATGAAATAGATGTATTGAAAAGAGAAGTTTTAGATTTGAAATCCGAAGGCAACCAAATCATTGGCTTTGTGAAAGAATGTATTTAAGGATTAATGTCTGCGGAAAACAAAATTTCAGCTCTTGAGGAAAGAATTTCCAATAATGAGGATAGGCTCTGTAAGCTTGAATGCATGCAAGACAGGGGAAAAAAAGAATATATAGCATAATCAGACTTTTCAAAGAAGTCTGGAATGAAATCAGAAGATCTAATCTCAGAATAATTGGGATAAAGGAAAAACAGTAAAATTCAAACAAGTGGCATAAAAGATAATTCTCAAAGGAATAGCTAAAGAAATTTTCTGCCATATCAGAAATGAGTCAGACATCCTCATCTAGGAAGTGTATAGGACATCCTATAGACCTAATCAAATGAGAAGGTTACTGAGACACATCATATTCAAAAGTTATAACAAAGAAAAAAAGGAAAGAATATTAAAATCTGCAATAAAGAAACACCAAGTCACATTCAGAAGCAAACCAATGACTTCTCAACTCAGACCCTAAAAGCAAGAAGAGCTGGTAAGAAAATATCCCAATGCTTGAAAGAACACAACTTTCAGTTGAGATTACAATGCCCAGCCAAATTCAGCTTTGAATTCAAAGGGGAAATAAAAACACTGCATGATATGAAACAGACTTGCAACATTCATGAACAGAAACTAGCACTACAAAGAATTCTCAAAGACAAACTCCAAAAAGAGGAACAAGCATACAAATCCCAAAACCCACAACCAGAGAAAACTCAACAAAAGTGTGCTCTACTAAAAGATAATCAAGACAGAACAAAATACACCAAAAAACCATGATGTCAGTGAACCATTACCATATATCTCTTCTAGCACTAAATATGAGTGGTCTCAATGCCCTAATCAGAAGATAAAGATTAACAGATTGGAACAAAAAACAAAATCCAACAATACACTGCTTACAACAGATGCAACTCGCAGCCAAAAGAAGCTGCAATTTGAAGGTCAAAGGACTGGAAAAAATCCACCAGATTCATGGCAGAAGAAAGCAAGCCAGTGTTGAGGTAGTTATATCCAACAAAGTAGACTTCAACCAAAAATTAGTCAGGAGAGACAAAGAAGGCCACTACATCTTAATAGAGGGAGCACTACATCAAGAAGACATTATCATATTAAATATTTATGACCAAAAAAACACTGCTCCCAAATACTTGGGAAAAAATACTCTATGATATGAGAACACTTATAGACCTCAATGCTATAATGCTGGGGAATTTAATATACCTTTATCACCAATAGACAGATCATCAAAGCAAAAAATCAATAAAGATATCTCCAGTCTAAACAATTCTATGTATCAAATGTTCTTAAAATCAATCAATAAAATATTCCACCCTAATTTGGCAGACTTATCTTCTGCACAGTGCATTGATCCTTCTCCAAATTAGATCATATTCTAGAACACAAGGGAATCTTAGCAAATATAAAAAAAGGTGACATAAACTCATGTATTCTATCAGATCATAATGGCATGATCCTACCAACTAACAGCAAGAAAAATAACAGAAAACACATGAACACATGGGTATTGCATAAGTCCCTCAATGAAGAATGGATCAAAGAGGATATGAGAGCATAACTCAAGATGGTGTTCTTTGAACTCAATGAAAATGAACATACAGCATATCAAAATGAATGGGACTGCATGAAAGTATTCTTAAGAACAGAATTTATAGCATGGAGTGCCTTTATCAAAACTCTTGAGAGGGGGCTGGAGCGGTGGCTCAGCGGTTTCGGCGCTTGCCTGGCAAGCACCAGGACCCGGGTTCAAACCCCAGCACCACGTACACAACTAAGTGTTGGAGCAACGAAGGCCATGTGAAAACTAAATAAAGTTGTTTCTCTTGAGATAAGCCAAATAAGTAAGCTTATGCGTCACCTCAAATGCCTTCAGACAGAAGAACAATCCAATCTTGAAGCCAGTTAAAGACAGGAAATAATCATGATCACAGTCAAAATCAATGAAATTGAGACTAAAAAAGCAATACAAGGAATCATGAAACAAAGAGTTGGTTCTTTGAAAAAAAATAAAAAAAATGACAGACCTATAGCCAATCTCATCAACAGAAAGAATGAAATGAAGGGAATCAACAAACTCAGCAAGGAAGGTGGAGAGATCACCACTGACCCATGTGAATACCAGAGAATTATTAGAACTTATTTTGAAAAACTATACTCCTCCAAGTTGGATAACTGGAAAGCACCAACAAACTCCTAGCCACATATAACATTCCCAAATTGACACAAGAGGATATTGAAAACATAAGCAGACTAATATCAGTTAGAGGAATTGAAACAGCAATTAAAAGCCTTCCAAGAAAGAAAAGTTCAGGACCTAATGAATTCTCAGCTGAGTTCCAACAGATCTTTACAGAAGAACTAACACCTCTACTTATTAAGTTATTACATGAAAATGAAAGGGTTGAATTTTTCTTAAACACTTTTTATGAGGCAACCATAACCCTGATACCAAAATCCAACACAGACATATCAAGAAAAGAAAACTACAGACAAATATCATCGATGAACATAGATGAAAAAATTCTTAATAGTATTCTGGCAAACCACATTCCAAAAACACACCAAACAGATAATACAGCATGATCAACTGAGAATCTTTCCAGGAATGCAGGGCTGGTTCAACATATGTGAATGTGATTCATTACTTAAACAGAATTAAAAACACAAAAAGCACATGATTATCTGAATTGACGAGAAAAGGCCTTTGATAAAATCCAATACCCACTTCTTATGGTCAAAACTCTGGAGAGCATAGGTATCAAAGGAAGTTACCTTAATTTTGTAAGGGTCATTCATAAAAAACCTACACACAAAATTATACTAAGTGGAAAAGAAATTCGAAAGCATTTCCAATACTAAGGCAATGCTGACTCTTGCATGTAAACTTTTCCTGAACTGAACTGTAAAGTTTTCTTTCTTTTTATTTATTTTTTGTGTGTACGTGGAGGGGTGCCCTGGACATGGCCGTCCACTCTGACCACTTTTATTCAATATAGTCCACAATATAGTCCTAGCCAGAGCTAGAGAAGGAATCACACTGATACAAATAGGGAAAGGGGAAGTTAAATTATCTCCATTTGCTGATGATAAGCTCCTCGCACATGCCGCGCAAGCACGCCAACTGCTGAGCCACGGCTCCAGCTCCAGTCACTTTATTTTTCGTTATTAATTTAGACATTTTGTCTGATATATCCAAGTGTCATTTTCCTTTTCTTTATTTAGCTGTGATTTAGAGATCTTTGAATATGCATTAAAATATATCAGATCCCCAAACTGTTGCTGTGAACAATTTACATAAGTAATGAATTCAAAGTTCTTGACGTAATCAGAGTCATCAATAAACGTTAACTATCATCATGTAAGATATGTTTCTTGAGGCTAATGACTATCACCTTCTTCCTTGCCTTCAAGTAGCTTGGAATCTAATGGGAGAGAAGTTTAGTTAAAAGTTAGTCAAATCCTTGTGGTGGGTCAGCACAGGTGCTTCCCTGGCGGGAGAAGTTCACTCAACCAGATACCCTCTTCCCTCTGTGCCCAGTGAAACATGCTGTGGAGATGCATTTGGATCCCCATGAAGACTGCTCACCAGAGCAGAATGATGCATGGAGTCAGGCTCTGAGGCTCCCACAGACGTCATTTGCATGAGAAAAGATCATTTGGATTTCACAGTGTGCAATTTTCAGAGAACGGCTTTCATAAAGCTTATCCTTGGTGTGCTTCCTCACAGCACAACCTAAAGGAGTGAAGGCTTGGAGAAAACAGTTTCTGGCCTTGAGTTACTGCCAGCATAGGAAGATTAAGTTTCTAAAAGCATTCAGATCTGTGTGAATAAGTGTCCCTGTGTGAGCCACGTTCATTCAACAAACTCCCACGGCCTGAGCCTCTCCTCTTCAGCACATCCTTCATGCACTGTAGTACAACATTGCTGGATCACTTAGAGTCCTTACACCGCACCTCCTTGACCTCAGTACACCTGGAATAATATAGGAAAGGTCCTCCACTATTGGACTCTCATCTCCTGTTAAATACACCATCTTTTTTCATTTTTATTTATGTCCAGATTATATGAAAGTGCTTTTGGATTTCCACAGACATGATGCTGTATCAATGCCTTTGTGTAAGCTTTGTACTGTAAAACCAATTTCCTCCTCTTGATCTGAATCCCCAATACTCAGGCAGCGCTGACTCTTGCATGTGCACTTTTCCTGAACTCCGCTTTAAGGTGTTCTTTCTTCTTCTTTTATTTGTTTATTTATTTATTTTTGCATGGGGGATGCCCCAGTCTGCGGTATTCTCTGGAAGTGCTCTGTTTTCCTATGCAAGTCTACAGCCATATCGGTTGCTCTTAAATCTGATGAGTCATAGATCTCTTGGAGTGCAGATATTGGGAATCTCTCTGGAAAACAAGTAAAAAATAGTCTAGACAACTCTTCTACACAAATTTCATGCAACTTTAGAGTAATTTTTGATTACACCAGCCTCCAAGTGGATATATTTTGGGAATTCCCACTGTGGGTTGTGAGTGTTTTAGACTCAGGAGTGGTGATTTACTATTTTTGGTGTAGCACAGCACAGCATCTATAACAACCTGCTCATACAATTTTGTGATGCAGTGAACCAAAGAGGATAAGTGAAGCATAGTGACATGGTACCCAGTTCAAACCAATCACAGCATGAGGGTGAGTCCGAGGGGGGCAGACTGAGATACATGGCTCCACCATTTTCTCAACTGTGACAGTTCATCCTCGAAGCTGAAGCAGGTGTGAGCCAGCAATGTGCAACAGAGTGCAGGGACAGTCAATCTCTAAACAGCCCTTCCCATTCATGCTTAGCAAGTTCGCCCTGACTCATGCATACATCACATGGTTCAATCTCCCTTTATGCCAATAGCACTTACATTTCACTGTTTGCCCTTCATTATGCTTTTGAGCTCCTGATGGCCTGACACAGCCTTAAGTGTTTGAAGGACATGTTAAACCGGTTTTCTGAAGGCTCTGCTATTTGCAGTTAGCAATGTAAGCTACAAATTGACTCATGTGTAGATTGAATTCTGCTTCACACTCAGTTTTTAATCTATTATAGATATATGTATAGATATATCTGGATATATCTTATCATAAAGAATCAGTTCCTACCTTATCAGTTTTACTCACTATTATATTTTAAGAGTCTAATCCAGTGCCTGGGATCTAGTAGGAAGAAAGAGAGGGCTATGAAATAACAAAGCAAAAATGAATTTGTGCCTGGCCTTCCCTATCCTTTTGTGCTTATGTTACCTGGGATATAGATTTTGTGGAAGGGCTGGAAACATGATCTCTAGCTAGGTGCTGGAAGCTGTGAATCAAAGATGATACAGTATGTTATGTAGGAATATTTGGATCTCTGATTATTAAGGACAGCCAGCTCTGGACAGCTTATATGCTCCACAACAAGGAAAAACCCTCCACCCTCATGAAGTCATTCTCATTTTGAATGTGGTATTACTCACAACCAAGGTCCACGGTGTCTATTATGAACTATGTATCCATTATGAAGTTTTCTGGATATTCCAATTTGCTTTGCTTTAATAAGTACTCATAATTATCTCAGAAAAGTTTTCTGGTTTATTTGATATGCATTACATTTACTCTGACTCCTGTCTGAATTTTCCATGGAGAGCCAACTCATTTTACTTGCTCTGCTCCGACAAGCCGTAATACACATATCCTGTGTTCCCATGTCTTTGTTCATGCCCCAATTTTATTGAGAATGTACCTTTCCATGTTTTTATTTACCTAACATCTCTTACATAAAGAGGTACACTGAACAATGCTTACTGAATTGGTTAATTTATTGACCAAGAACGAGTGAATGCTAAACTATAAATGCAGAATTCTTCCATGAAAGAAGATCTCAGTTCCTGTTGGCTACGACGTTCATCATGGTGAATATTTAAAGTGCTATGTTCCTTGAGTATAGGAAAGTTAAAGAAGCAAAGAAAGGAGACAGAAAGTTGTTGAGATTGTTTTATTTTTAACTTTGGGACAACCAAAAACTTAAAAAACCAAGAAACAGTACTGAAAATTCAGAAATCTCCCCAAGTTTTCTCACTGCAGTTTCCATCACCAGCTCTGAGATAACCTTGACCTTATAGTACCTTCACATCTTGGTTGCTGATCTTACCCAATCCATCCTCATTCAATGCTTTCGTTTGGAAGTCACCCATCTCAAATACCTAGTACTGCTATTGATTTATGCCTGACAATTTCCGTAGTGAAAATAATGTTGAGGTCATGAATGTGGATCAGAGAAATACACTTTTTCATTCATTCTGATAACTCAAGGTACCTATTGATTGAATGAAATTTATAAGCAACAATAAAAGCACTCTAAATTTCAATACAACTTAAGTTTATCTATTTTTTAATTATTTATTTTTGGTACTGGAAATTTAGCATAGAGGTGCTTAAACACTGAGCCACATCCCACTGAGTCACATCCCCAACTCTATCTATCAATCAATCAATCAGTCAATCTATTTTTCTATATTTGAGACAAATTCTCACTGAGTTTCTTAGAGGTTCACTCATTTGCTGAGGCTAACTTTGAACTCATGATCCTCCCATGTAAGCCTTCTAAGATGCTGGGATTATAGTCATGCACCACTGTCCCTGGCTTCATTTAGAGTTTTACCTTCATAATAGGTAGACATTTTCTCAGATTGTTTCCAAATTGAATCTTGAGTACAACTAAATAGAAAATATACAAACTACAGATTGAACTTCCTCCATCACAGAAAAAATCTCAAAAAATTTTACTAGATCCAGGATTCTAAATTTTAAGTACATGACCTAGGTTAAAATTAAACTTATTATTAGAAGAAAAGAGTTTGAATGTTTTCACCATAAAGAAATGATAAATGTTTGAGGAACCAGATATGTGCACACTTGTTTAAAAATCACATAATATATACATATATTGAAGTATTGTGGTCTTATACATTTTGTTTTATGTATCAGTAAAAATAAATCTAAAAAGTTAGAGCTCTGTAACTTTTTCTTGCACAAGTTACTTGGGTTTCCATGTCCTCAATTACTTTACGAGATAATGGTGAATAACTCATGGCTTGATTTATGAAATTTCTCCCAACTGTACACTGAATTCCTTGAAGACAGAATGGGTGTTTTGAATTTAAGCTCAATTTCAAATTAAGAATTAAATTTAGAGTAGGTATTCCATTCATGTTTAATGGATGTATTTGCATTATTCAGATTTATTTATTTTAAATCAATCGATACAGCCTATTGAAGGAGGAAGACAGAGAAACAGAAAAGGAGAAAAACAAATTCATCACAGCTATTTCCAAACATGATCTCCCACAGGCCCTGAGTGTTTTATTGGTCATATCTCCACTTCCTGCAGTAATACTTTATCAATCACAGAAGCCCCATGGTTCTTTTTCTCCAGTGTAATATTGGCTCTTAGAGCTGGTCATAGGGATTGCTACCAGCTGTTTCCATTTCAACAATCTTTTTCTAAAATTGTGCTTCCTGTGAAAAGTCTGCTCTCCCTTTATCTAACATACATTTTAAGCCACACCCTGTGGCCATGTCTTAGGCAACATTTACATTCTCAATTGTAAGTCTCCATTGCAAACTTTCATAGGAAAAGCCAAAATGACCAACATCAGTACAACTTTACATATTTTTATAGAGCCAAAGTTGAATTAAATGTGGCAGTAAGGAAACCACATTAACATATTGCATTGCTGGTAATAACCATTGGCTCAGCTTGAAATCCCATTATTCTTGCTGAAATTGGTGTTTAATGACCAAAATAAATAAATAAATAAATAAATAAAAATAGTGGGATGCTACATAGTACAGTAAATGCCCGTGTTTCCACTTCATTTGGCCATCCAAGAATTTCTGAAAATTGCCTGTCTGGTTTTATCCTCTACTTTTAACAGCTCCCACATACCCGAGTCCTACATAATTGGTTCAGTAGGATCAGTTGTTATTATTCACCATAAATTGAGGTCAAGATAAGAGAGAAGAAATATTGGAGAAGTATCTGTGTTACAAATAGCAAAGGCAAATTATTAAATTTGCTTTTATAAAAATTTAATTTCTTAAGTGGAAACACCTTTTGCTGTAGATACCACAGGGACCCTTCTTGCTGATCTCTGCTCTGCTCTGGTTCTTCCCTTTTCATTTTGTTACCACTATTTGGAAATCACTCACGGTTTATTTCTCTGGTAGCTGTTTTCTTGGTTCCCTTACAAATACTCCTCTACTTTTTCTATATTGCCTCTCTGCCTACTTTTATTTTCTTACCCTGTTCTGACATTTAGGTGCTAACTCCTTAATATCAATGTGCCAAATCCTCATGGTAATAGGAATAGACAAAAATAGATCAACAGTGTTGAAGCCAAAATTTTCACTGAATAACAGTTCAAGAGTCAGGGGAAGATTTTTGCAATTGATAAGAGATAAGAACAAACTAAGTAAAACTCTGCTGATACAATGAGTGGAAATACTTTCAAGAGCTGGTGTGAGCTCATGGAAAAGTTCGGGAGAATGCTCAGAGGGAGACTGGTAAAGGAGAAGGGTTGAACACGTAAGTTATTTCTTGAGGTTACAAATCTTCTCCTGTGTCACTGAACCACCTACATTTGCTAGTTAGTGCTCACCAAAGTTAGGCTTCTACCCTTCAGCAGAAGCTGGGAGGCAGGGCACTCCCTCCATTCCTCTTGATTGCATTGCCAAGGGCAGGCTGCAGGCCCTGAGCAAGACAGTTCTGAGTTGTCAACCTGGCAAGAGGCACAGGGCAAGACAAATTTCCAATTACAAGTTTTCTACAGAAAATGCTGTAAAGAAGAGATCTGAGCTGATGTCAGGAAAGATCAGGTCTGAAGTATCATTCCTTTGAGGGAAGGAGGACGTGGGCTGGTGCACAGTGCTTCCTCAAGCAGGACCTGTGCCTCTACCTGGGCTCATGCTACCTCCAGTTATTCATAGATGCTACATTTAAAAAAAACTATTGTACAATAAATTACGTTTGCGAAGGTAGGATTGAATGTGAAATAAATTTCTTTCTGGAAAGACTAGTGGTAATCTCATTAGACTGATGTGCTATGTGAATCTTATAAAGCACATTGAAAAATGCAAGGTTTAGCATGATTAGTTTATAAAAACAAATCCAGTTTTAATTTTATTTGCAGTCCAACTTGAAAATCGTCACTCTTAGAATGTACTGGTTTCTTAAGGTAAGTTTCTAAGGAAATCACATTGTTTCTGTCAGGATAGGAGGGAAGAAATGCTAAAGATAAGAAGACAAATGTATTTGCCAAACTAAGAAGATTTTTGGTTAATTCACATTTGCTTTTGGCATATTTTAGTGCTCCCAGTTCTATATAACATAAAAAAATGCCCAAACAAAAAAAATATGTGTACAACAATATCTCTGCTTTGCAGTACACTTTAGACCGTAACTTAATGATTATATGATAAAAAGCTTTATAACTTACCCCATGAATTTCAAGTCTTGGTATTTCAACTAGATCAGTTGAATAAAAATAAATTCCCATTTCTTTACACAACATTAGCCAAATACATACAAAATGACTGTGTAAATTTAAGTTCACTAAATGTCTAGACCATGTCCATCTTTCCCTCACCCATTTAACTGCCATATGGATAAACTGAAATTACTTGTTTTTATTTTTTTATTTTATTTTTTTCCAGTCAGATTGGCAAAAATGAAAAAATAAATAATAATAGATGCTGGAGGGGTTGTGGACAGTTAGGCACACTAGCATACTGTTGGTGGAACTGCAGACTGGTACAGCCTTTGGAAAGCAGTGTGAAGAATCCTCAAAAAACTAGAAATGAACCCACCATATGATCCTGCTATTCCTCTCCTGGGCATTTTTTCAGGGGATTTAGAATCAGCACATTACAGTGACACAGAAATATCTATGTTCATAGTGGCTCAATTTACAACAGCTAAATTATGAAAACAACCCAGATGTCCCTCACTGGATGAATGGATCCAAAAACTGTGGTACATGTATACTACTGAGTTTTATTCAGCATATAGAAACAATGATATTGCAGCCTTTGAAGGGAAATGCATGGCTGTGGAAGGAATCATGCTGAGTGAAATCAGCATAACCCAGAGAACCAAGGGTGAATGTCTTCACTCATCTGTGGAGGCTGGAGCTAGACCCTGGCCACTGAGAAAGGAGGTTTATTATCATGTTTTAAATCCAGATAAGGTGTAAGGTTATACAACCTAAGACATTTTTAGAAAAGTTTTGGGAAGGCAAGAGGAGGTATAAGGGTGGATAATCGGGGGGGCCTCTAGGGGGTAAATATAATTTTCAGAATATATATATATATATAATTTCATTATAAAAGAATATATGTATATCATATTGTTACTTTATATGCATTTATGATTGTACAATAACTCAATTTCTTAATAAAAAACAAAAAAATTACTTGTTTTTAAACAGTAATTTTCTACTTACCCTTTAGACAGTCTAGTTTAAGCATTGAACTTAATACATGAAGCAGTGTTCACAGAAGTTTTACAAAAGTTACTATCCTTTTGCACCTGAGTGTGGATCTGGATAAAGAGATGCAGTGCTATGAAACACAGTCTGGGAGACCAGTTCATCACTGAGGGTGAAGGGGACCCTTTCCCCATCTGGACACATGTGTCAGCCCAGCGTGCTGAACCACTTCCTTCCTCCTCCACAGGAAGAATCAGCAGAAATAAATGGAATGCCCAGAGGCACCAGACTGAAGGAAAAGAAGCCCCAAAGGTTATGAAAAGTTATTGGAACAGCATCCCTCAAAAGTGAACAAGAAAATTGCGTGGCATATGATCACAGTGACGTTCACCTCGATTCACACAATCCAAGTGCAGTGAGAAACTACCTCAACCTGATGGCATCGCAGCTACAAGTCTACCGCCAGTCTCATCATCAATGGCCAAAGACTGCGTGCTCTCCTTCGAAGACCAGAACAGGGCCAAGGCAAGGTGTCCTTTCTCACCAGTCTAGTTTATAGCACTGGAAGTTGTCACATCCATAATAAGGTAAAAAAAAGAAATGGAATGCATATAAACTGGAAAAGAAGAAAAGAAACAGTCTCATTTTCAGGCAACAAATACAAATTTTAATATTTCTCCAAAAAATAACCTTCCATTTTTAATCAGTTAATACAACAAAGTGCAGGATACACAATCAATACACAAAAATTAATCACATTTCTCTATTTTAACAAAGATGCACAAACTGAAGTTTGATAAGGAGTATAATTACAATCCATGTATAAAAATGAATATGTAAGTGCATACTTAAAACGTACAAGGTGTGCATCTTAGATACTACATAATACTATTGAAATAATAAAAATAAAACTAATGTAAATAGACTGAGAGAAATTTCAAGTTTGGGACATTTAACACATAAAGATATCTGTTTCTAATTTATCTTCAGATTAAATGTAGCTATTAAAAAAAATCCCAGCAGAGATCTTTGTAGATAAAAGCAACACTGTTCTAGAATGTTTATGTAACAATACAGCTCCAGAGGAGCTAAATCAAATTTATGAAGACCATAAAGTGGGAGGAATCCCTTTCTGATACTGAGGATTTCTATGCAGCTACCTTATTGGAGACACTGCATATATCTAATCTATCTATCTATCTATCTATCTATCTATCTATCTATCTATCATCTATCTATCATCTCTCTCTCTCTGTCTCTCTTTCTCTCTCTGTATATATATATGTGTGTGTGTGTGTGTGTG
>PVKS010024800.1:0-30627 GCA_004027875.1 Aplodontia rufa | reverse complement strand
AATGGTTTATTTGAACATGTTTACTATCTGACTTTGTGCAGTTGTCTTTTTCCTAGAAAATTCTTGCTTCTCTAGATTTCCTTGTATCTATAAAGATCTGCATATGGAGAGGTGTGCATCAAGAGATTTATTTAATTACACTATGCTTTTGTAATTTACATGCAAGCCCTACACCTCTTCTTCATGTTTAATATATTGACAGTTATATTTAATATATTGACCATTGTTTTCCTCTCTATAAACTTTCCTCTTCACTTAAAGTACCTTAGAGCAGAGCGGCATTAAGTATTCAGTAAAGGAAGGTCAGCACTTTTACTGGAGTCTGATCATAAACAAGTTATCAAGGAGTCTCTGTCTCTTATGTTCATCCACAGGCATTACAGGAAGGTAGTGTTCCAAATGATTAATATGGTGATTTCCTTGGGCATTACATTTCACTATCAAAAAGCTAGGATAATGGAAAACTGTCTTTGGTGATGAAGAGGGAAGAAAAGACATTATTTTTGTCTTATTCTGTAATGATCAGTTGTAAAATTTAAAACGTAAGTGAATGTATTTTGTTTTGTATCATTTATTTTTTAATTTAAAGAAATTAACCAGGATCACCATTGATCAGTTTGTGATAGGTGATACAGTTTGCCTGAAAACCGTGATACCATGCACGCTTTTCTCTCTCTCTTTTTCTTTTTTTTTTGCTAAAATGTTCACTGGTGTCATAAACAAAGGATTAAACTGATGTAGTTATTTCTTCTTTCTTATCACCAACTATATTACTAGTAGCAAGAGTAGTAATTACTAAGTGCTACACAGTAACTGAGCTACACAAAATTATTCTTGGTGGTAGATTGGTTGGGAGTTGAACATTGATAATTTTAAAGGCAGGTTGTCTTGTATAAACATGTTCACTCAAATTATTTTTTAAAACAGCCAATTACATCAGTCAAGCTTTCCGTAGGGGAGGGTTGCGCATGGTCCTCAGCAACACCTGACACTGCTGCTGCCTTTGCACAGGTACCCTGATCTTGCCCACTTCCCCTGCATTGCCACTAATATGTTGCTGTCTGATCCATCATTTGAATATCATCACAATGTGTTCCTGGACTCTCTCAAAGGGTTATAATGCATACTATCTTTCCCTTCAATCCTTAAGACATTTCTCTTATAGTCCTGAATTGAAGAACAATTCAGGTGGTTGTGGGGGAGGAGGAAGACTTTGTCACAATCTGGGTAAACATGATGGTGTCCTGGACAGGGAGCTGAAAGTAGCAATGATCGAGAATGGATAGATTTGTGAAGCCTTTTGGAGGCAGAATTTACGTGGTTTGCTGATGGACTGCACATGAAGAGTGAGGAAGAAGGAATCCAGAATAACTCTCAGATTTCTGATTTTTGAGACCGAAATGGAAGAAAGGGCTATTTTCTAGATGAAGGAAGATTGATGAGCACAGAATTAGATGGAAATTATGCTAAGCTTGAGATGCCTGGGAAAAACTAAGTTAGCCTGGAAGGCTATCTGCTTTAAATTAGCAAATACATCTAAAAATGTAGTTTTAGCTTAAAGAATAAGTTTACCATTGTAACATACAAGTAAAGAGATTAGCAAGACAGTTCTTTTCTGTGCAGTCATTCAGAGATCCAGGATGACAGAAACTCTGCCACATTCCCCATGAGGTTTTGTCCATTACCCTGGGGGTCAAGCCCATTATACCAGGAGGAAGAGAATAAAAAAGCATGAGGCAGTGTTGGGAGGTTTTCAGGGTCCTGGCATGGAAATGGGACACACATCATTCCTGTTTGAATTCTGTTAAATAAAACAAAGCCACATGTCCTCCCTGGAGGGAAATAGGATCTAGTTCTACGCCTACACATGAGCAGGAGAACGCAGATTTGATGAGTGCTAGAAATCACTACGTCCAGTAGGAGACGTACAGGAGGCTGTTTGGCTCCTGGGCTAGAGCTCAGAGAAGTCTGCCTTTGAGATTTAAGTGTGGGAGAAATATCACGTAAGGTAGTATTTTAAAGCGCGCGAGAGAGAGCGAGCAAGCAAGGGAAATAGACGGGAGGGGGTATATAGGATCTGGTGATTACTGACATTATGGCCAAGCAAGTTGGGTTAAAGGATAGACCCATGCAAGACAATTTAGACCTGGCTATCACACCACCCTCAGGTAGAGGGGAGTACTAATCTTCCTCCTGGGAGTCCTAAAATTCCTCAGGGAAGTCAGTTCAACTGGCAAGAAGAAGGAAAGCATCATGCAGGCTGAGAACTTGGAAGAATGTAGGATGCAGTTTCTCTCTTGAGGACCGGAGGGACCAGCTTGGATCTGTGGGAGAGAAAGGAAATGGGGCAGAGCACTGAACTGGGGATCCGCACTATTCAGAACCTTGAAAGAGGGGAGACAGGACAGGTAGGTCTGTTTCTGAGTCATCCGTTTTGGTTCTTGGGCAAGTTACTTAACTCTCTAGCTGTTCATTTGTTAATGCAGATGATATTATACCTTTCTCTTAGGGTGGTAGGAATTAAACAAGATAGACCACGTACAACAGTGCAGTGCCCGTCACATGAGCAGGCAGGGCTCTGTATGATCTTAGTTCCGGTTTTCTCCGTATCTTTACTGAGAAGCATCTTATATTTGCACACAGACCTCTACATCATTGGTATTTAGAAAACGTTTACTGAATGAATGAATGAATGAATGAACATGTAGTAAAGGCACAGTAAATCTTAATGCTACTGGGAGAGTATAATGATAATCTTTCAAATAAATAAATGTCATGTGAAAAGCATTCATTTTCAGGAATAGCAAAAAATATTTCAGTTGCTAGCAACTCAATCGAAATTCGGAGGTGTTGGACAAAATGATCGCATAATATGTTTGATTTAGATAGCCCAGATCTTGTAAGAGGTTTTACATCATATAAATCTCTTTAACTGGAAATTCTTATAGCATTAGAAATTGTAGGCATTTTTCCCTTAGTTTAAAAATTTCTGTAATTAATTCTTATACAAGTAGAACTGACTACTGTAAGTCAATACTATTTTCAATTCTCAAATCGATAGCCTGTCTGGGAAAAAAAAATCTAATTAGTCTCACTGAGGGGTTACCTCGTAACGCAGGGGAGAAGCCCCCACATTCCTGAGGTATTGACCGAGAAGCAAGCTGGATGAAAACCCTTTTTAACGGCCCCCCGTGAGGTCAATTTAAGTGCTCTTGGCAATACGTGGGAATGAGGGTTGATATGAAGACAGCTCCTGTTCTGTTGCCCCTCACAGTCAGCACCGTTTTCCTCACATTTGGTAAAAGATGCATTTCACATCCAGTGCTGCTAGTTTTATGTAAGTGGGATGCTTTTGCTCGAATACACAGGAATCAAAAGAAAAAAAAGTCTCAACATGGGTCTTGGGCCATTAGTAGTTCTTTGGAGATTATTTCGAAACACGGCTGAACTAGAAGCAATGTTGGTTTTCCAGGGTTTGAAACAGAGCCCCGTGGATCACTCATTCTTCCTCCCGCCAGACCCTCTTCTCTTGGCATGCGCTCTTCTTGGGATGATTTGCTCATCTTCGTCACCTGATAAATTCATGCTTATTTTTCAATTCTCAACTTGCTGTCACTCACTTTCTCTTGGACTTTTTTTTCCCCCCATCACATCGGCATTCTGTTTTACTGTCTGAGTGTTTTGTTCTTGCTAAGATCGTAGCACTTCTCACAGTATAACTATTTATGAGTCTCTATGCCTCACTGGGTTATGGACTCCATAATATGTCAAGGTGTGCATATATAATACACCTATAAAAATTTAAGTTGACTTATGTGGGACACCAGGACATAATGGGTAAAGGACCAGGTCCTTATTCACCTTTATATCTCTAGACCTTAGCATAGTATCAGGCACATAATTATCCAGTAAAAACCTATATGTGAATATATAGATTGCTATTAAACTGAGTGACATACCCATAGCCATAATACCCTACAACAGTGGTTCTCAGCTGGAAGTGATGTTTGACCCCCTGCAGACCTTCGAACCTGTCTAGAGACAGTTCTTTCTTTTTTTCTTTATTCTTTTTTTTCTTTTTTTTTGTCCAGGGAATTGAACCTAGCAACACTTAACCACTGAGCCACATTCAGTCCTTTTTATTTTTTTTAATTTTGAGATGGCCTCACGAAGTTACTCAGGATCTCACTAAGTTGCTGAGACTGGCTTTGAACTTACCATCCTCCTGCCTCAGCCTCCTGAGTCACTGGAATTAAGATATTGTGCACCACCATACTGGCCTTTAGAGACAGTGTTGTTATTGCCACTGAGGGGGAGGGCTAAGCTACTGACAACTAGTGGATAAAAGATGGGGATGTTACTAAATGTACTAAGATGTACAGGGTTCATCCTACAACAAAGTATCTCCCCACCCCAAATATCAGTTTTGCAGAGGTTGAGAAATCCTGTACTGTAAGAAGTTTACATGACATATTTTCCAATGTGACATCAGTGTACAGAGTGCCAATGACTTCATATACTTGTATTGCCAGGTTGTCTCTCTAGATTATGAATGTCCTGAGCTCCTGATCCTTCCTCCCTCCCACTGTACCTTGTTTCTTTCTTCCCTCCCATTATATTTATCAAGCATTTCTACCTGTGTGTTTCAAGACACCTTGAATCAAATACATGACCAAAGTGAAATTTTTCATTTTCTGGGGATATTGCTTCTCAATTATAAATGTTTTTCTAATCAATCCTCTTGTCAGCATTAATTAGCTTCCTAAGCCAGAAAACTTCTCTTCATCTACATGAATGAAGCCGCAAATTCTTTGTACACTTTGAACAGTTCCTAAATGCTTCACTTCTCTGCAGGCCCATGTCACACTCTTATCTGGACCACCACGATCTCCTTGGCCCTCTTCGTCCCTCTCCATATGACTGCAAGTGTCAATTTTAAGGTATTGATTCTTTATGACTGTATTATACAATCATTTTTAGCAATTTGGTAATACAAAAACCAGTAAAAAAGAAAACAGAATTCATTTGTTATGTTCCCGCAATCTAGTTCCTTTTCTTTTTGTTCCTTTAATATGTTAATGCTGCATATCTTTCATACAAAATCAGAATAATACTGAATATACACAGAGACATCTGTGTGTCTGAATCTTTCTTTAAAAATAATTCAGGAAATACTTGGATCAGACTGTTGACCCAGGAACATGAGTGTAATAAATGAAGTCTATGCCTCATTTGTATTACAGATAACACATTCTAGTGCGGATGTGCACTGAACAACACTGATCAGATGGGCCCTTCTTGCTCAGATGAACTGGTCCCCAGCACCCATCCAGTCTCACCTATGTGCTGATCTCCTCTTGCCTTATATATTGTTTTTTATGTGTAAGTTAAAAATAGCCAAATGCCAGCAATTTCATATACTACAGCCTCATATATGAAGCCGAGCGTGGGAGAGGGACAGCCAGCTTTCCAGAATGTCTGATAGGATCCCTGATCCTTTTGCCTTATCCTATGGAACTGGGATATTCTAAGGCAGTCTTTTTTGATAGAACTTATACCTTTATCAATCATCTGAAAGTGTTGATTATCCTAACTGCAATGACTTCCTTCTAAATCTTTTGGTTAAAAAGCAAAAACAAAAATAACGAAACAAACCCATTTACTTACTCAAGTGGTGTTGGGTGTGTCAGTGTCAGCTGCTGTTTCGCAGTGTGGTCTTGTACACCTTCCTAGTCTGTGCTCACCTTCCCCTTTCTAGGCTTTTTTTTTTTTTTGGGCAGTTCTCTCTACTCATCCCTCCAGTACCAACCCCTAACCACATTTCATTATGGGAACTTGGGGACTTTCCTTGGACCACAAGGGCATGGTATAGATCTGGTTGCTAAGCCATTCTTCTTACAGAGTTGTGATGGGGAGCCATACCATAGTCCTGGTCTTCAGAAACTGAACCTGATTCAGGCCCCCTGACTTGCATGAGTCTCTCTACCTTTTTAAGCTAAGCCAAATATAATTAAATTTTGCTTTATTAAAAAAATCACATGGGGCTGGAACAGTGGCTCAGCAGTTACAGCGTTTATTGGGCATGCGCAAGGATGCAGGTTTGAACCCCAGCACCAAGTATGCAACGAAGTGTCGGAGCAACGAAAGCCACATAATAAAACTGATCCCCCTCCCTCTCTTTCTTTCACTGTTCCTCTCACTCTTAAAAAATCATCTAATTTGAGAATTACAATATTTTAATAAGAAAACACTACCCTTTGGGATTACTAGTATGTTTTTAGTAGTTTCCTGTTGTTTTTTCCTATGAGGATTTTCTTTCTTTCTTTGGTTCTCCCACATTCTGAACTTCCCAGGTGCATGGAAATTCCCAGTCTGCACCATAATTGCTCACCAAAGCTCTTTTCTTCACCTTCCTTTTGGAATTCTTATTTATGACAATGATACCACCCATCCACTTTGCCCACTTGTCCTGTAGTTTTCTGGGAACTGTGGGTCTGAAAGGATCTAGAAAGAAAAACAATGAGGGCTCGGTCCAGACCCTGGTCCTTGGAGATAGGGAACAGGAGGACTTGGAGGAGAGCTCAAACACCTCGTTACTACAGTTAGTGTGTGGATTGGACTCCACCCTGAAAAACAATGGTGCTGTTAGAAAATTCAGACAGGGGCCCCACTTATTCCAACTTTCCTGAAATACTCTCAGATCAGAATTGGCATCTCCAGTCTGCCTAAATCATTGATACTATCTTTCTCCAAAATGTGTGTGGTGGTGATAGAGAGATCCTAAATGATTGTAAGGATTTTTTGTGCATAAAGGCCTTATTAATATAGATGTCTAATGGCAATTGTTTTCTAAATTCTCTACTTCAAAAATTTTTCACTTTTCTTGATTTTTATTTATATTCTGCCTTGTTCCAAAGTCAAGGATTTCTGAAATTTTTTTTAATCAAATCCTATTATATGTATCTGAAGAAAAGTCATTAAACATACAAAAGAGTGAGAAAAGGTTACCTGCATCTTACCTCTTGGATATGAGTCTCAGAAATCAGGAATAAAATGGTTAAGAATTATTGACTAGAATAATCTATTAAATGATACATCCTGGGCTGAAGCGGTGTCTCTGGTTACGGCGCTTGCTTGGCATGCGCGAGTACGTGAGTTCAAACCCCAGCACCACGTACACAATGAAGTCTCAGAGCAATGAAGGCCACATGAAAAACTAAATAAAAAATTGTTTTTCTCTCTATTTCACTGTCCCTCTCTTAAAAAAAAGATACATCTCACTTATATAGCTTCAGTGACATTCGCTGGTTATAAAGAAGATCCTGAGTCTGTAAACTTTGGAAGTTATTTTGAAATCATCAGAGAGAAAGTATTGTTTTCATTATCATTTCAAAGCACATTTATTGTGTGGTCTATCTAGTTCTTTGAATATTTGTGATCTTCGCACACATAGTTAGCAGTGTTTTTAGATGAATTAGAATACATCCAGTGGGACTTAGTCTCCTTTCCCAAGTTCTGCAGTTTTACACTCATTAAAATGCTCTCCATACTCAGCTTCAGATCAGAGCTGTTTAAACATGTGCCTTTCCCCTTACTATTTTGTTTGCTTTGGGGAAACAGGCTTTTTTATTTTTCTTTCCCAGTGCTAGAGATGGAACCCAGGGTCTTGCGCATGCTAGGCATGTGCTTCACCACAGAGCTACGTCCCAACCCCAAAGGTTGTCTTTTTTTATCTTTTCATTCCTTATATCACTTAGCACAATCCTGGCACCCAGAATGTTTAGTAAAATTGGTTGACACTAATGTTTATGAGCTGAATTTATAACATTGAGCAAACTAATCACTGGTCTCTTGTAAAATTGCATCTCTACCCCATGCCTTTTCGTCTCCTATAGTCCTGGTTCTAGGTGCCAACCTGCTGGGAATTCTTTCAGAAAAACCATGGGAAAGTTCTAAAGATCCTGACAGGTGTTCTCACAGCTGTGTGGCTGATTTCTGAAATTTTGCTTCAGATTTTTGCTCTTTTACCATTGATTCAAAAGCAAGTAAAATTGGGAAGAATGAAACTTTAAGGTGCTCTGGTCTTCTGCTTCCAGTATAAATGAATTACACAAAGTACTTGTTTTACAACATGGAGGAGAAAGAGCCCAGAAAAGATTGAGGGCAATTATAGTACAGAGATTTGGAGTCCAGGGGCCCTCAGAGTAAGATTGACCACTAAGGCGTGGGCACAATTTTACTAAATATCACTAGCTAGGGAAATCTTGTGACACTATAATACATCATGGAATGAAAACCTAGGCAAAGAGTTGGTAATTCTGGAATTCTTCTCCCATTTGGTTGAAATTATACCTGTTTATAATTTCAATCCATATTCTTATTTTTTTTTAAGAGAAAGAGAGGGAAGGAGGGAGGGGCAGAGATAGAGATAGAGAGAGAGAATCAATTTTATTTATTTTTTCATCTGGTTCTGTTTTTCTGACATTTGGTTGTGTATGTGGTGCTGGGGTTTGAAACTGAGTCCTGGTGCATGCCAGGCAAGCTGCAACCACTGAGCCACTGCTCCAGTCCCCAGTCCATATTCTTATTCATGGAAGCAGAAGGATCAAGAGCTCTGCAGCATTGTGGCTTTCCTCCGAACATCTCTTCTTCAGGGGGATTTAGTGCGGTTCCCTTAGCTGTTGTCCCATTCTACCGCTCAGACTTTTAATTACGGCTCTGACCTCCTCAGGCTCTTTTTCAAGGTTTTCACAGCCTTCAGGACTCAGAATGTAACAATACTCTAATGAATGAATATCATCAGATAAGCTCTTTTCACTGAGATGTGTCTTCAAGATCTTTCTTGTAATATCATTCATTATTAGCAATTCATCTGAAGTTAATGATGGTGTCACTAAATCAAAGTCAAAATAAATTCTTTCACTAGAATTCATTTGATTGTTTCCTTTCCTTGTCTTTTATGGGGAGGTGAAGGTTCAAGGAGGGAAACCACTAGTGGGCTTTTGAAAGATGATAGACAGTGATGGTTTGGACTAGGTGACGGTCAAGGGGTTGGTCAGGAGTGGATGAATGTTGAATATATCTGGGGGTGTGGGTGATGAGAGGAAAGGAGAAATTAGGGATTGCCTGTATTTTTGGATTGAGAATGATGGTGTCTTTTCCTGAGCTGGAAACATGCTTGCAGAGTGAGATGGTCAGTGGTCTTTTCAATTTTTGTATTTGAGAGTCCTAGCAAGTATCCAAGAGAGGATGTCACATTCATAGGTATGCACTCAGGTCTTCTTTACAAGGAAAAGTTCAGCTCTGGATATATCTCCCTAGGAGTCACTAGTACACAGGTGTGTTTAAAGTGTGGGATTGGATCAGTTTGTCCTGGGAGAGTACAGAGCAAGGACATGAGGGTTAAGGTGGGAATGGGACCCTTCTACATTCATCAGTCAACTGGAACAAGCATCCACAAACCACAGCCCCTGGTCAAATCTAGTCTGGGACCTGTGTCTTTGTGACTAGCAGCTATGAAAGTCATCTTTTTATTTTAACACTTTAGAATTCTGTAAACAAAACAAGGAAGAATACATAAGATTGAATGTGTCCACAAAGTCTAAAATATTTATGATCTAACCTTTTAGAGAAAAAGCACACGGGCCCCTGAAGTAGAGGGTATGATGCCAGCAAAGAAAATTGGGGGAGAATATACAGAGATACAGGAGAAAATCAGGAAGCTATGAGAAGAATTTGAAGAGATTGTTTCAGGGGCCAAGAAAGATAAAGACAAAGAACAAGAAGAATATCACAGGTGATCATATTGGCTGACATATAATATTGGCTTCTGTAATAAACAATCCCAACATTTGAATGGCTTAACATGGTACATGTTGGCTGTGGGTGAGGTTGGTTGTAGTTTGTGTGTGTGTGTGTGTGTGTGTGTGTGTGTGTGTGTGAGAAAGAGAGAGAGAGAGAGAGAGAGAGAGAGCTCTGTTCCCTGTAGTCATATGCAGAGACCAATCCTTCTGTTCTGTGGCTCTGCATATTTTTAGGCTTGGGGATTTGAATATGGATCCTCAGCATCAAGTCCACAAATGCAGGAAGAGAGAGAGAATCCCACGAGACAGCTGGGTAATAGGCTTCCTCACTTTGACCCACATTCAGTTGGCTGGAGCTTAATCACGTGGCTGCCCTTGACTCCGGGAGGTTAGGAGCTATGGTGTGGATATGTGCTTCGAGGCAGAAGTGGATGGGCTTTGATGAGCATATAGTATTCTCTACTACAGAGATTTCAGAGGAGCTTCTGCAGCACAGAGACTCGAGAAACCACAGTTGAGGGACTGGAGTGAAGAATGTGCGGAGTGGAGCCAGTGAGCAGAGACATCTCCTTTGATAAGCATAGCTGGGAAGGGCAACATGAAGAGGGACAGTAGCCGGAGCAAACAGCATAGGGTGGAGAGAGCTTTCCCACGGAGGAGAGCTCTGTGTGGCAGTAATAATGATGAAGAGATGGTGACATTAACAGGCATCTGTTCTGAGCACTTACTATGTCCCAGACGTGGTTCCAAATGCGTTCCCCTTGTTAACACATAATCTTGGCAGGACTGTTGGTACGTGTTATCCCTGTTTTAACACTTACGGAAAGTGAAGACCTGAGAGGTTAAGTGACTAGGCTGATGTCACATAGTTATCGGGTGGGCTGGTACTAAAACCCACCTAATAGGGTTCCTACAGTGCTTGGAAGAAAGAGAACAGTTGTCAGGATCAATTGGGCTTGGATGTGAAATTTTGACCTGCTTCTTATTAACTCTATGACCTTGGGGGAAGTCCGATATTCTCATCTATAAAAAGATAATGTCTACTATCAAATTGTTGTTAGAGCTAATATATTGAAGGCATCTAGTGTCATGCCTAATACTTAATAGGTGCATACAAAATGGTAATTTGGGTACTAAGAAGATGTAGATATGAATAGATATGCTTTTGATTTACATATTTCTTCTTTACTTTTTAAAACTGGCAACATATTTAGAAAGACTGTTATAAAATAGTGCTCTAAATATGAGTGAAAATATCACGATGTATAAAATTTTAAAAGGCTCAGGCATTAAAAAATCAAGTTGTGTATGACTTTAAATGTATAGATGACTTTCAGTCTCTAACATTTCAGGGTAAACTTTCACACAGCACCCTACTGTCTGATGGCAAATGGATGTGCTGTTCCTTTTTTGTCATTTATCCCCTTATCTTGAATAAATGTGCCCTTGCTTTAAAAAGGCTAGATGTTGAGGGATCATCTATTAAAAGACCTGAGCACCGTTCACATTCAAAAGGCCACTTGCATTTTATAAATACAAGCGAACTGATAATCATCCAGTCAGAAAGACATCTCACCTATCAAACCAGGGCCTCTGTCCAGTGAAATGTGGCACCCCCTAAATTCTCTGGGCTCTCTGGAGCAAGAGGATTTAGAGAAAAACACAGAAAGTGGTGTAAATGGTGGAGAGGGTAGTCAGCTAGTAACCCTGGCCGGATAGCAAACTTATCTTTCCCTCTTAAAAAAAAAAAATAAAGTCTACCACATTTGAAGTGTCTTCAGGTAGACGCTGATTGGTGGGACTAATGTGAAGGGAGTCTATCCTTAATCCAAGATAGTTTCATTGCTGGGAATGAAAGTGAAAGAGTTTTTTATAACTCAATTGTATAACACGGGTTCCAGGCAGAGTTATAAAGAGGGTCTTGCATACTTTATCATTTTACATCACAGATTGAAAGTCACTAATGATGTCCCCATGGAAAATGTGGCACCTGGGCCATAGCCCTTCTTAAGAAGGGGAACATGGGCACTTTCACTTGGCTATGCTCTCCTGTTCTTCTGGAAATTCTAGACCAATTTCAACATTTTGTAGTTGTGTCATCAAGCTCTCAGGGGTACCCACAATACCTGATGGGCAGGGTCACATGGCCACAGAGCTACAGATTTTGCAGCATAGCTTATTGGTAAAAAGCTGTGGATTCAAATCACTTTCGAGTAATCTTATAACTTGCTGATGGCAAATTTGTTTATTCTCTTCAGCCTTTGGAGACTTTCTTGAAAATACGGCTATTGATGACTTTGACTTAAAGTTCCCATAAGGATTAGACACAATGAATGTAAAGTACATTACATCATCTCTGGCAATGAAATCCATCTAAGGTTGTGAGCAGTATTACCACCATGTTAAGCAGCCTACCCTGAAAGATTTGGGATTGATCCATGCTGAGATGGTTCTTGGTCTCAGAAAAAAAACTGAATAAAAAGAGTAAAAGTACGACAAAATGCTCTTCTTGCTTCAGGAGCCTTTAGTTCAAGTGCACCCATGTAAGGGCTTGGATCTGGGAGGGATGCCAAGACAAGGAAACCAACCCAGGGGATGTAATATGATTGCTATGGTTTGAATGATGGTTTTGCTTCAAAATTCATATTGAAACTTAATCCTCAGTTGAAGTGTGAAGAGGCGGGGCCTTTGGGAAGTGATTAACTCATGAATGAGGTTAGTACCCTTATTAAAGGGCTGTGCAAATGTTTGGCTCACACTCAAATGAGAACTAGGAGATGGGGACCTAAGGTCAATGTCTGATCACAGGCTTGAAAGAATGAGGTTGCAGAAGCAGAGACTTGGCCTTAAGAGGCCCAGCCTCTGAAGGCATATATGTTGCAGGATTAGGACAAGGACAGTGTTCTCAGCCATGGAGAGGAAGGGAGGGATGATAAAGGCAAACAGGTCCATTGTGGAGAATGGAGGCTTCTAAGTGAAAGCAGGATGGATAGTGAGTCAGATTGCATGCAGCATGCCTGGGAGGAAGAGCTTTGTTATTGCTCTTGCCCATGGTTAAGAGGTTAAGATATGGGCTGGAGCGGTGGCTCAGTGGTTTCGGCACTTGCCTGGCAAGCACGAGGACCCGGGTTCAAACCCCAGCACCATGTACACAACTGAGTGTTGGAGCAACTAAGGCCATGTGAAAAACTAAATAAAGTTGTTTCTCTCTTTCTCTGTCTCTCTCACTGTCCCTCTCTCTTTAAAAAAAAAAAAAAAAAAGAGGTTAAGATATGTCCTTGAGAATGGGGCTGGGTGGAGCCTGGAGTCAGAGGTTTGAGGGGGAGAGGGGAGGAGATAGATTCATGAGTGGATGTGAACTCATCAAGACAAGCCCCTCACTCCTCTGGAGTAATCTTTCTAATGGGGTGAATCTGATCGCATCTCTCCTCCTCATAAGCTGTTAAGTGGCTTCCATGTCTTATGGGTAGGTGTTCTGGGTCTGCCATGCCCTGACTTGAATTTCTTCCCCCAGTCAGCCCTTGCTTTTCCCTCAGATTTGCCCTATACTCCAGCCTTGGAGAGCTGTTCATCATTTCCCCAACAAGGCTCTCCCAGACTCCCATGCCAGAGGACTTTCTGTTTTCCATACATCCTATTAGAAGGCAACTTACAAGAAAATTAAAGCAGAGGAAATTCAGCTGTGTTTTATGCTTTCACCCAATATTAAATCTGCAAAATCACATACTTTAAGTGAATTTGAATATCCTTGTGAGGTGTTAATGCATCTTTCCTCTTAAGCCAGATATCCTTCTCTGCGCTTCTATGACACATCTCTGGTCATCTCTGCTATGAGAGTTGGCACATTGTGGTATATTTTTGTTATCTCTGTCTTCATCTCTGTAATCTGGGTGCAAGCAGTGTGTCTGACACCTGGATGCTCATTACACAGGTGCTGATTGACTATTGGAACGCCTGTAGATAGCCCTTCCACCACATTTCTATTGCACACTGAATGTACCCATATCATAGCCCTTGTCTGATATGCCCAGGTCACTGGGTTCTGTGCCTATGAAATATGATAATTATAAGCTCAGTGAGGCCAGGACTTGTGATTTTTCCTTCTAGATGTCCTGTACATGGCACATAGTGGAAGTTAAAAAAAAATTGCTGATTGAATGATTATGATTGGATACTAACTAAAAGCTTGAATAAGCTTTCAAGAAATAAATGGCCTTTGTATAGAACCTATAAAGATTGTTTTTCAAAACCTGTTACTGTCCATTAAAAAGAGAAAGTAGTCCCAGAAGATTTTTTTTTACCTTCATAAAAGTTTTCCCATTATTGTTTAGTTGGTGTCCAATAGCTAAAAGTCCTGCTGTTTTGTCTGTTTCCCTGTACAATAGATGTGGATTCTCTCCTGGGTCTCCCTGAAGTGGATAACCACACGTAAAACTCCTATAGCATCAATATATTGATTGAAAAACTGGATACTTAATATGACTTTCATCTTTTTTCTACGCACATTGTCCTAAAGTTATATTTATGTGTGGGATATATTTGTAAAAGTTTTGACTAGTACTGTTTTGGAGTGGGGATGGTAAAGAAATTGCTTAACTCTCCAGGAAACAATGTTAAAGAAATTATGTTTTAGAATCATAGATAATGTGTATAATATTATTTTAAGTCAATATTTTGACTGGGAAAGATGTTTAAGTTTCAAGTTATAAATGTTCTAACTATGAAAATATTGAGAAAAATCACAAGAGTTCACATTCAGTTATATAGAAGATTTTAGTGACATTTTATCTTCTTCAATTAATATATGAAATTTTTTAATGAATAAAAAAGCAGACAATTACTCAACCAACATTCACAAGTACATTATGTCTCTTAAGGAAAATAATCTAGTTTTGTGTTACATAGTATTTTTTTTTAAAGAGAGAAAGACAGTGAAAAAGACAGAGAGAATCCATTTTTGTGGAGTTTTTCACGTGGCTTTTGTTGCTCTGACACTTAGTTGTGTACGTGGGTGCTGGGGTTCGAACTCGTGTACATGCCAGGCAAGTGCCTTAACCACAAAGCCACCACTCCAGCCCCAGATAGAATGTTTTTATGTTGAAATGTTTTTAATCATTTTAAAAAATGAAGTTCCTTGACATACAGCTACAAGCATATTTTGACAAAGGACATTTTAAGATAATTAAAGCAGTGGAAATTCAATTACTGCCTTAAATTTGTTCCCTCAGTATTAAATCTGAAGATGAAAATACTTTAAACATATTCCGATTTTAGTAGAATTGCAGTAAAAGTGATTGCCTTCAAGAAATTGAAGGAGATTAAAAGATAAAATTAGAGTAAGTAGCTGTTACATCCTGTCTAGTACAGAAAACCTTTGTATATTATAGGGTCGTCATTTTATTAGTATATTTTAAAAATATTTATTTTTAATTGGCACATAAACATTGTACATAGTTATTGGGTACCATGTGATATTTTGATACATGTACCCACTGCATCATGTCCAAATCAGCGTAGACATCTGTCACCTCAAACATTTATCATTTTTCTGTGGTGAAAATGTGCAAAACTCTTCTAGCCTTTCTGAAATATACAACATATTATTTTTATCTCTAGTCGCTCTACTACTGTCCAATAGAATTAGAACTTATTTCTCCTATTTAGTGTATTCTTTTAAAATGTGAGTCAGACACTGGAGCTGCCAAATTAACATGTTTGATGCTTCTTGCGGTTTTGTGAGTCCCAAAACTGAAACAAGTCTTTTAAAAGTGCATGTGAGGGCGGGCAAGCTGTCCTGAGCAGAGGGGACAGCGGATGTTGATGGCGATCAGTGACGGATGAGGTTCAGATCACACCACACAGAAGGCTGGAAGTTTCAGGGCAGCCTCTTTGATGAAATCCCAGGGGTACAGGAAAGGGTTTATCCTTCACTCAACCTGTGTGGTGTTGATTGGTCAATGAGGAAACTGTGTAATTCAATATAACTTTAAAAAACCTTGCAGGAATTTTCAATGTGATTAAATAAGCGATATTTATATTAAGAGAAATACATGAGGCACAGTTTATGTACACAATTGATCATTTCTTTTTTCACACCTCTCGCTAGCTCCTCCACTCTTTCATTTGCCACATTATACAACTCTATGTAGATACGTACAGAGAAAGGAAGATGAGAAATTAAAGTTGTTCCTGTATGTCTAGCAAATGCCACACAGTTGGTTTACAGCAGAAGAATCAGCTGCTCAATTGATTGTTTTGTCTGTATCCAAAGGCCTCAAAGTGTGGTCTGAGAAGCAGGTGGGCGACAGGCTCTTCAGACCTAAGCAAAAGAAACAGTCCAAGCGTGGCCTGGACAGTTCTAGTGGTTGGAAGACAGAGCTGGGATCTCATCTTAGAGCAAATTTCCCAGCCAGAATGCAGAAAATTACAAGCTCTGGAATTTGTATATTTTGCATTTACTAGAATGGGTTTGTCTGTGACTCTCTCTTTTTTCTTTTCTTTCTGTAAGGTTTTATTTTTTCCTTTTTTATTGGTGCAATACAATTATACGTAATATGGGGATTTGTTGTTACGTATTTGTATATGCACACAACATAACGATATAATTGGATCAATTTCGTTCCCCAGTTATCTCCCCTTTCTCTTTTCTTCTCCCTTCCTTCCTTCTTCTCCTTCTTCTTTTGTGGTGCTAGGGATTGAACCCAGGGACTCAGGACTGCTAGGCAGGCCCTGATCTCTGTCTCTTGTCCCATTGTTCTCTTCCTGCGTTATTTTTTTTTTTTTTTTAAAGAGAGAGGGACAGTGAGAGAGACAGAAAGAGAGAGACAACTTTATTTAGTTTTTCACATGGCCTTTGTTGCTCCAACACTTAGTTGTGTACGTGGTGCTGGGGTTTGAACCCGGGTCCTCGTGCTTGACAGGCAAGCGCCAAAACCACTGAGCCACCGCTCCAGCCCCTCCTGCGTCACTTTAAAATTTCTCCCATTGATGAGTCAAGGTGAAGGTGGTGATCAGAAAATACTGATTTCATTTACGGGCTGTTTCCCTCTCTGCCCCCACTCCTCTCTCTCTTTCTCTCTCTCTCTCTCTCTCTCTCACACACACACACACACAACTTGTAGGCTTAAGAGACACATAAAGAAAGGACAAAAGGGAAAAGCACTGGCTCATGTGACTCCAGAATTGTTGTCTGATATTACCACTGTTGTGTTGTTGGTGACCTCCGAATCCGTAGAAAAACAAGATCCGTAGTTTTTGTTCTGGATTTCTGTTTTTGGTTTTTTTTTTTTTGTGGTCTTCAATAGTAATTATGGAGACGAACTTCTTGGAAGGGAGTAACATTTAATGTCTGGAAGTAAATGTACCATTTTAGAGATGGTGTCCTGAAGTCTCAATTCATTTTTATTGGTGATACGATAGTCCTTCAAGAAAGTGTCTTTCGTCTAATATTTGGTTTCTTTGTTTTTCAAAATTAGATGGCATACTAAATGATTTCTAAGACCTCTTCAACCTCTTGTCAGTCTATGGATAAAATAATTTTTTACTAAATTGAATTTTCTTCCTTTTTTCTGTTGGTCTCATCAATGGGTGGAGAAAAACATTTTAGTACCTAGTTGATAGCAAAACAAGGCATTTGAAGACAAAATGATTCACAAAACTGGAAACGCCTAAATAACTGAGACGGTTGGTTCAATTGTTTTGAATAACTTGATTTTCAGTGAGTTAATAGCTTTTTGATTCATTAGGGGACAGGAAGCTGGAAAATAAAACCTCTGATATTTAACAAAACTGGTATAGTTAAATTTCTGGTGGATTCTTCTGATGAAATCCTATAGGACATGATTTCAATTAATGCCACATTCTCTTTTTATTTATAAACATGTGTCTGGAAATGGCTCTGCAATCTTGAAGCCATCAAACACAGTCTCTGTTAGGAGCCAGGAGGAGTTTCCTTACATTTTCCCTCCTGATGGTCCCTCCCTATGGCTTAACCTCAGCCAGTCAAAATACCGATCGATGTCACAGTGACAGATATTTTTTCTTCAGTTATTGTGTCTATAAATCAAACACCATCAGTGTATAATAGAAGATATCATGATACTCCATCATCCTTTGCAATTCCACCAGTGTCAAAGAACAATAAGCATTACTTTAAAGGAAAATATTTTTGGAAAACAAATTGAGGCAGTATTTCAAAAAGTCGAATTTTGCAGTGCAAAATATTGTTGGAAATATAGTACCTTGTTAGTTTCAGGAACGCATGCCCTTTTCTTTTGTTAAGTTGTTATTGAGCAAGGGATAGGACCTGAGTAACAACGGGGCCACAGGAAAGACAGAGGATACAAGGTTGTTTCATCTTATTTACCAGAAAGTTGAGAAAATAATTTAAATAATTCTAACTCAAAGGAATAAGTGTTGGAACAGCAGCATCCATGAACAGATGGCATCTAGACTCGCCTATGGTAGAGAGCGAATCACAAAAGCTAGAATTGGAGGAAAAGACTTCTTCCCGAAGATGAGGGGGACGTGGTGCTGTAACGGTTGCTTGTAAATGAAGTTTTAGCATAAATGATTCTTGAAAAGAACAAGAATGGAGAGGAACAGGTAGAGGGGCATGGCAGAGGGAGGGCAGTCATTTAGCTGTCCTCGTGGTGAACAGGAAGAACTGTTGCATGACAGCCCAGTTTTGGGGCGTAGGGCGGCTGGGGAGTCTACTCACCAGATGCTACCCAGCATTTGTGCTCTATTTTATCCCTAATGTTCAGCTAACTATTTCAAGGTTAAAATACTCTCTTTCTCTCTCTCTCTTTTTGGTATTCCTCTTCCTCAAAAACATGTGGATTCGCACAGCTGTGAGTTGGCAGGCTATGGGAGCAGCTTGTATCAGAGGTGAGTGTCGAGGTCACTAAGGAGGCGATGGGTTAGGCCAGGTGGTGTGGAGAGGGCACGTTGCCTGTTTCTCCTGGCTTCTGCCTCATGTGTTAGGGTGGCATGGTCAAGTGCTTGAGGTCCCATTCTAGAGCCTGATGGGGTTCCAGTGCTAACTCTGCCATTCTCTAGGGAGGTGACCTTGGAACGAGTTTCTCTGGTCCTCAGATTTAACCGTCTCTCACGGGGGCGGGGTACTGGTTTGTACCTGGTGCAGGTTGCTTAGGAAGGAAAGCACGCAGAACTGCGCCCAGCGCCAGGGCAGCGGCACAGGGCTAAGGACAGCTCAGATGGTGTGGCTTTCATTCAGACTGTGGGCATGACTCCCTGCCCCAGCAGTCACCAGCAGTCACGGGAGGCGCAGATAGCAAAACTTGAACTTCTCATTCCTAAGGTGCCTGGATAATGGCTCAAGCTACTTTGATGTTCACAGAAGAACGTCTTGCCTGGAGTCGTTACTAATGTTGGGGTGATGAACTCTCCAGGGCATAGCCCAGAAAACCGCTTCTGTAGACTACAGAAGGATCTTGGATCATTTAAATATCCCTGATTGTGAAGAAGCACAGGGCCCTGTATGAAAGAAGAAGATGAATCTATTAAAATTTGAGAGGAAGCTGATTACAGATGAATGTAGAGAAGGGTCACGGAAAGAAGATTAAGGATGCTGGACCCAAGCCCCCTTTTCCACAGGGATATTCTAATACCGACACCACCCCAATCAGTACTACCCAAAGGCAATCCTTCCTTGCTGTGCCTCTTGTGCTAAAGAGTGAACTCAGGCATTGGCCAAAGGTAACAATAAATATTCAAACCTTTTATTATCAATGTTTGATAGCAGCATGAAACATTTATGTTTATGTATTATTTCATTTGCTGGGAAGATGGAGGTGATTTTAAAGATGCTATTGCTAGGCCACTTTGAAAAAAAAGATCTAATTATCTTCTTACCAATATCCCTTTGTTAGAGCTGAGCAGAGTGGACTAAACAAAGGAAAGCTGCCCTGGAAGAAGCGCGGGTAATGCTTGCTTCCTGTTGAATAATTTGTTCTGAATCAAGGTCAACGGTATAGAGGTAGTTGTGTTTTCCCTTTTGCTTAATTTTCTATTTAACTTCCTTCACAATCGTTCTGTGATTTAGAAACAAGTGTGCTGAGACATTTTGGCAATTACAAAAGCTATTTTCAACGGATAGAAAGCGTTAACACGAGAGCTAGGACATTAAGAATTCCTTGGGCATGGAGGCAGGGAGACCTTGTTTTTTATGTGGCTGTCTTTGTGTAACATGAACATAGAGGCCGGAGTCCTCGTCTGCCATGCTCGTCTGTGTCAACATTATTATACCAGTTGTTCAATGTTATGATAAATGTTGGTCAGATATGAATATTTCAAAAAAATGCCATAATGGGATTAAGACAAATAAATACTATTTATTTATAAACCTAAATTCCTAACTGGGCCTGAAGAAGCAACTAGCCCTTAGAAAGAGCTGGACGGCAGCACATCTGGATTTAAATCCCCATTCTTACCACTTACCACTTGGTTATCTCAGGCACAATACTTTTTGAGACTTAATTCCCTGTTAATAGAATAGGGATAACGATACCTACTTTCCCCGACGACTGTGAAGATAAAATGAAGAATGCTTATAGAATTTCTTACATGTTCAGTGGACAGCAAGATGCTTAAATAATAGGTGTTTTCCCACTACCAATGATGCTTTTGCTTGTTAGAGTTAAAGGTGAAAATAATAAATCATATTCACTCTGTACGTGGAGTTATTCTGTCAGGCCATTTAAAAATCATGTTTTCAAGCTGGCGTGGTGGTGCATGCATGCAATCCTAGCTACTCTGGAGACTGAGGCAGGAGGATCGTAAGTTCGAGGCCAGTCTTAGCAGCTTAGTGAGACCCCATCTCAAAATAAAAAGTTAAAAGGGCTAGGGATGTAATTCAGAGGCACCGGTGTTCAACCCCTGGTACCTAAATAAATAAATATTGTATTTTTGTTATATGAAGCTTATCTAGTTGCTTAAAAATGTTCAACTGTTTCCTAAAGTGAAGAATTTATTCTAGTGTCTCAAAAATTCTAAGAAGATGTGGCATCAAAAATCTACACAAAGATATAGTTTCAGAATATACTCTCTCTGGGTAACTTCTAACCAACTTTTCTTATGTATCATTAGTGTATTTTATATGTTTAAGTATTTAAGTATATTTAAGTATTTTAATCCTTACCTAGCTGTGCTTCAGTTAAAGTGAACATGGAAAAATTTGTACTGGTTCTAATCAGTTTAATAATCTCTCCCCCAGGTCTTGGGCGGTCTGACACAATGTAAGCCACGCACATCATAAATAATTAAGTATCTGTCTTTAGAGGAACTGAGAATAATACTTTTGATAATGACATCTCAAGTACAAAGGACCATTCTGCCATCCAGTTAAGACACAGGTTAATTAAAAACTGAAAGTCATGAGTAATAGAATATTGATTCAGGGTTTCCACCCGGAAGGACAAGTTGAAGTCTGCAGCAAAACTATACAAGAAAGAAAGTCTCCTGCAGGCTTCTAGGGAAAGAACACACGTCTAGACAGCCCTTGTTTGCTTGGTCGTCTGGGAGGATCCCAGAGCTCATCATGACCGAAAGGTGTTCTTGGACTGTTTCCTCACAGCCTCGGTCTTGTCATTTGAATGGAATGCTCAGTGACGTAGACCAGATACTCTATCCTGGAGGCCAGTCTGAGGCCCTGAGGATGATGTCCCAGACTGAGATGCTGGGAAGTCAGGCTAGCAGATTTCCTCTCTCAAGTGGAAGTGCATTATCACGCTTTCCCGAAGCAGAAGGAAACCAATTTACATAGTTTAATACTTAGGAGATCTCAGATATTTTAAAAATTACTTTCTTGTAAAAGCAGTGCTGTAGAAAAGGAGGATGAGGAGAAGATAGTATCAGATAATTTATCATTTCTTTTATTTGATCTGCTGGATTTTGAGTTTTGTAAAAAAGTAGGGGTGATAAAGCAGCTAATAGTAAAATATTTATGAAATAAACTTTTGGTGGGCACAATAAGTGCAAATTATTAATAAAATATAAAAATTATTAATTTTGTTACTTAAAACAAATTTTTATTTATTAAAAATCCAATAAAACTTGGTATAGTTTATACCTACATACAGGTAGCAAAATCTATATACAAATATAAATACAGATATATAGAATTTAACAAAGATTCTATATTTGTAGATAAGAATATAGATGTTTCACGTGTATATACATATATATATAACCAGAATTGGGAAATGTAAATATGTACTTTTATAAGTGGTATATCTTTATTTGAATCTCTCTGCACAGACTATCAAAGAAAGAGTGTGTAAGAAGAAAACAATTTTAAGTCTTTGGGTGTTATATTAGTCCACCTTTTGTAACTGTAGCAAAATAGTTGAGGTTGGGTATTTATAAAGAAAAACATTAATTTGGTTCACAGTTTTGGAGGCTAAAAGTGAAAGCAACATAGCATTACCACTGGTGAGGGCCCCTCTGGCTCTACCACTTAATGGCAGATGACATCACAGTGATGGGAATGTATGCAAGAGGGATAGATCACAGCACTCCACAGGAAGCAACAAGGGTGGGGAGTTAAGACCAGTATTGTAGCCTCTTCCTTGTCCTCACCTCCTAAAGGTCCCATCACTTCTTTACCACCATAAAGAGGATCAAGTCTTCAACACATGAATCTTTGGGGGACAAACCACATCTAAATCACAGCAGGCATCTTCACTAAAACTCAATTAAGCAGAAATTCTATGAAACTGTTGAAGAAAGCTTAAGGAAAAAAGCAGATTAAGAAAAAGAATTGTGAATTTTTCAGTATCAAATGATTATACAAGTATTATTTGGATTTTCAGTGGGCGTTCACAGTTCTGAGGGAAAAGACTTGGACTCAAATTTTGTACCCAATACAGAGCTCATGTTTCAATGCTCTAGATTTCACCACTCTTGTGCCTATTTTGAATAAAACTTCTTACATCTTTCACCATCTAGGTGAAAAACAATGAAGAATTTAAGGACACAGACATTGTGTTCTAAAAGAAATGATAGTTAATCTTAAAAATATTTAGAGAATCAGAATAAGGACTTCTAAATTTGGGATAAATTTTTAAGGTCAATACAAATACAATTTTAAAAATATAAAGTGTAACTATTGTTTTATGGCAATAAATGGAAAAATGATAGAGGTGTAGGATGAGGAGCTTGAAATGAATTGATGGTAAAACAGATGAAGACAGAAAGAAAGCCCCCAAAGGACGATTCATAGGAGAGAAGTTAGGAAAACTATCAAAAAGCATAAATACAGATACAAAAGCAAGTGCTTCATTAATCAAACATAGACAAATTAACATTTCAAATCAAAAGCATTTCTTTTTTTTTTTTAAAGACAGAGGGACAGCGAGAGAGAGAGAAAGACAGAATCAATTTTATTTTTGGTTTTTCATGGACTTTCATTGCTCACACACTTCATTGTGTACATGGTGCTGGGGTTTGAACCCATGTACTCGCGCATGCAAGGCAAGCGCCGTAACCGCTGAGCCACCGCTCCAGTCCCAAACCAAAAACATTTCTAAGATTAGGTTAAAAAAACAAACCCATGCATGTATTAATATGTGTTCATGTGTGTATATATATATACACCTAGGGGTTTCAGTTAAAGGATAAGAAGAATTCACTACAAAGAGGTGGCAATGATAACTAAGGATTTATTAAATACAACACGAGTAGAATTGAGCAGGACAAAGAAAATCAGCGTTGATTGATAAAATACACATTTCACGAACATGATAAATTTATAGATTCAAAATATAAGAAAAATTAAAAGAAGAAACAAATTAATGTTGGAGAATTGAATTCTCTCAATTTTGGATTAATCAAGTAGACAAAATAATAATATGAATAAATTAAGTTTGAGAGAGCAAATTATAACTATTGAACTAAAGTATTTAAAAAAAAAACTTCCAACAGAAAATCTACATTAAGTGCTCATGGAACATCTTAAAAGATTGGTCATACACCAAGCCCTGAAGAAAATTTAAATAAATTACCAAAAACAAGTGTCATATGGGCCATAATCTTAGTGATTCAGCAAAACTTGACAGGAATACTTAATTTTTTTGTTTTGTTTAGTTTTTGGTATTAGGGATTAAACCCAAGGGCCTTTACCACTACATTACATTACTCAGCCCTCCCCGCACACCCCACCTCCTTTTTTTTGGAGATGTGGATCTCACTAAATTGCTGAGGCTGGCCTTGAACTTCTCCTTCTGCCTCAGTCTCTGAAATTGCTGGGATTGCAGGTGTGTGCCACTGTGCCCTACTAGAAGTAATATATATATTAAATATATATTTATATTTAATAATAATAAATATATTAAATATATATATATGTATATACATATATATTTTTTAAGAGAAAGGGACAGCGTGGGGGGGGATCAATTTTATTTAGTTTTTCATCTGGTTTTCATTGCTCCAACACTTGGCTGTGTACATGGTGCTGGGGTTCGTACCCACATCCACGTCCTTGTGCATGCCAGGCACGCACTGTAACTGCTGAGCCACTGCTCCAGCCCTGGAATGATATAGTTTTAAGCAAACCAAACTTGAAAATTAAAGAGACACATATTGGTATGAACAGCATGGAGAACTTCATAATAATCCACTTAAAATAGGAAAAATGCTCAAAGAGTATGAAATGTAATTAAGAGATAAAAGGGGACTGGGATGTAACTTGGAGGTAGAGTGCTTGCCTAGCCTGCTTGAGGCCCTGGGTTTGATTTCCAACACCACAATAAAAAATAAAAAAGAAAAAATCAACTAAAAATGGTTTAAGGCTTGAATTAATCATTAAAATGGTATAAATTAAAAACATTGTTTTGAATAAAACAGTTTCAGGACAGATTTTTTTTTTTTTTTAGTGACTTGTTTGTGTTTTCAAAGGATCCTTCATAAGCAACCATGGAATGCTTATTTTTGAAATTATAACTGATTTAAAAATTTTGCAAGAAGACATTGGAATAGAAAATGAAAACAGCTTCTTTTGGAAATCTTTTTATTTTTAATATCAATAGGAACAAAACTTCAAAGTAGGAAGGCAAACAACAGGATTAACAATAATTGATGTACATCAGCCAAGGAGAACTTATATTTATTCTTTGGGAGTCTAACCTGTTATCAATGTGTGAAAAAAAATCATCACTAAAATGCCATGGTAATGTCAATGACAATTTATATTTATTCTTTATAACAGTTAATGATAAATCATTACCAGAAGCATTTTCTTTTGCCTGATTGAAATAAAATATTTGAAACCAACAAAGTATTATCTGTGAAAGAAATATTAGTGATTGCTGCTAAAGTTAGTAGATATGACAAGGATGATGATTATTATTTTTTTTATGTTATTCTTGAAAGTGTGATCATTGCGATGTCTATGAAGCAAGAAATATTAACTATTAAGTAAGAAGAAAAAATGCACTTACTAGTGGATTATTTTTATAGTCCCTTTAAAAATATCTAAAGAAAATGCCATTAGGAAAAACCACTGGGAATGTGGCAGCTTTCCTAGAAACTTGTATAATCAGCTAGAAATATGATGAATAAAATATCTTATTAATAGATTCAACAATTAAAATATTGAAGAATAACTAAAAAATGTAGGATATATCTGAAAAGTACAATTTTCTAGGAGAGTGTTAAAAAATAGGAACACTACGCATTTTGTTGCATAGGAAGACGATTACAAAACTATTTTAAAATTTATTTTAGATTTACTTCAGCTACAATTCAAATTACATTTTTAAAAACTTTTACAAATGATTCTAAATTTCACTGAAAAAAATGTAAAAAAGTAAGGAGATTCATGGAGATCTAAAAAAGAGAAAAATGAGAAAGAATATTTTACTGCACAGTAAAAATAATGTGGTTCTGGTACAACTCAGAATTAAGGATTTTGCATATAACACCAGAGAAATAGCAACATGGAGAAAGACAGAATTCTGAAACAATGCTAAATATTTGATTAAATATTTGGTTTACATGAAATTTTTATACACCTCTCACCTATCACCAAAATAGGTTCTTTATGTTCTAATGATTTTTGGGCTAGGGAAATGGTTTCGGAAACTAAAATATAAGGATAACTATTGTGTAAAAAGGGCTGGATTTTTCTTAGTGGTATTATTCTGGGAAACAAAAGGCAAATCAGGAAATCATTCACCACCTGTGTTAGAACAAGGATTAATATATTTATCAAAGGGGCTGGAGCAGTGGCTCAGTGGTTATGGCTCTTGCCTGGCATGCTCAGAGATGGGGGGTTCCAGCCTCAGCACCATTTACACAAAGAAGTGTCAGAGCAACGAAAACCAGATGAAAACCTAATAAAATTGATTGTTTTTTCCTCTTTCTCACTGTCCTTCTCTCTCTTAAAAAAGCATATATATATATATATCAATCATAAAAGCCCTCATAACTGAATTACACACATCAAAACCCTAAAATGAAAAATGAAATTGAACAAAAGTTATGGTTAGGCAAGGCATAGAAGATATTCAAATGAAAATGAAGGAAAACATTCAGCACAAAGAATTGTCAACTCAAACAACCAGAGTGTGAGTTTATCCACCTACCAGTTTCCCAAATATGAGTAAAATGGTACACTTGGTGTTAGTGAGCATTTGGAGAAAGGCACTCTTCTGACACTGGCGGGGATTCGAATTGGCAGAATCTCCCTGGTGGCAACATGGCAGGAATTTGTTCTGAGCCTTGGACTCACCCATCCGTCTTGTCAGGTATCATGCTAATGAAATAACCATGGATGAAGACGAAGATCTACATGGCACTGTATGTAATAGTAATGAATTTGGAGATGTGGGAAAACAAATACATTATGGAAAATATATGATGCAATATTATAATGACATCAACAGTTGTGTGTTCAGATTGCATTTAAACAAAAAGAAAATAGTTACCTGAAATGTTAAAGCACAGGAAAAAAGCTAAAAACATGTAGGTACAAATTAATACTAATTGTGTGTCTGTGTGCATGCCTATGTAGAATAATGTAGAATATATATATATATATATATATATATATATATACACACACACACACACACACAAAAGCCTGACAAAACAAAATGAAATATCAATTGTGTATGACTCCTAGTAGTGTTTTCTTTTCTTTTTCTTTTTTAAGAGAGAGGGACAGTGAGAGAGACAGAGAAAGAGAGAAAGAACTTTAGTTTTTCATATGGCCTTAGTTGCTCCAACACTTAGTTGTGTACGTGGTGCTGGGGTTTGAAACCAGGTCCTCGTGCTTGCCAGGCAAGCGCCAAAACCACTGAGCCACCACTCAGCCCCCTAGTAGTATTTTCTTGCATTTTGCTTTGTTTAAGAAATTTCTACAACTTCAGAATGTTCCATATTCCAAGATTTCATTCATTTTATTCAGCTTTTTTTCATTGCTGTGACTAAAAGACTCGATGAGCACAATTTTAGAGGAAGATAAGCTTCTTTGGGGCTCACAGTTTCAGAGGTCTCAGGCTGTAGATGGCTGACTCTACTGCTCTGGGCCTGAGATGAGGCAGAACACCACGGCGGAGAGTGGTGGAGGAAAGCAGGTTAGGGGATGGCCACCAAGAAAGAGAGAACAAATTCCACTCCCCAAGAACAACATAGGTACCCCAAAGACACAGCCCCTCCCAATGACCCACCTTCTGCAGCCGCACTCCACCCGCTCCCAGTCATAACCCAGTTATTTCCCCTAGGAGATTAATGAACTGATCAGCTTAAAACTCTCACAACCCAATCATTTCTCCTCTAAACTTTCTTTCATTGTCTCACACATGAAATTTTGGGGGACACCTCATATATAAACCATGACATCATCTAAGTAAAATATGAGAACTTGTTATGGTTTCAATGTGAGGTATCCCCCCAAAAGCTCAGGAAGGCTGAGATGAAATGATTGGGTTATAATGGCCTTAACCCAATCAGTGGGTTAGTTCCCTTTTAGGAATTAACTGGTAACTGTACGCTGGTAGGGGGTGGCTGGAGGAGGGGGGTCTTTGGGGGCGTGCCTTTGGCTATATATTTTGTGTCTGGCATGGAGTCTTTCTCTGCTCCCTAGAGCCGAGCCTTCCACCATGATTTTCTGTCGCAGCTGAAGCCCTGAGGAATGGAGCAGGTCTCTATGGACAGAGACCTCTGACACCATGAGCCCCTAAATAAACTTTTCCTCCTTAAATTGCTCTCATTGGGTCCTTTAGTCACAGCAGTGAAAAAGCTGACTAAAGCAGAGCTTACTGTGAGTGATGTATGAAAAGAAAAGGAGCAAGGCAGAAGAGTTATGGGATTTATTGCCTTAAATCATTTTAATGTCCTAATTTTAAATTTAAGAAAAGAGAGTTAAAGTAAAAAACACTTTAATATTTCCTGAACTCTCTGATAAAATTTATTTTTTTAAATGTTTTTGTAGTCCTGGGGATTAAACCCAGGCCCTGTACTCTACCACTGAAATACATCCCCAGATGCCTTTCAATTTTGTTGTTGTTGGAAAATTATGACTGAGATAAAAGCCAGGTAACAGTAGTATCAATGTGCCTCCATTTCCTGCTGTTTCCTTTGCTTTTCTGGGTTCATTAGCAATCAGTTTCACAAATTTGATTTATACCTTCTCTAAAAGAACTTTAAAACACTAGATACATACATTGCTGTGGATTGAAATCTACCATTTTGTTTTGCATTAATGCAAAAATAAAATAATGGTAATTTCTGATTCATTGGAATAGCTGAAATTTTAAAGTAAACAGGTTCGATCACATTAACTATACCCAGAGGAATCAAAATGGTTTAGGCAGATCTAGCAACCACATTTTTGCATACAAGTATCCTAAGAACTTGAAATCAGCATGTTAAAGAGACATTTGTACTCACCTGCTCACTGTGGCATTGTTTCCAATTCCCAAGATATGGAATCAGTATAAATTTCCATCAGTGCATGAATGGATAGAGTGTGGCATGTATACACATTAAAAAACTTTCCCTCTTTTACAAAGAAGGAAATTGCATCATTTGCAACAATATTGATGAACCTGGAGGACATTATGCTAAGTGAAGCAAGCCAGGCCGAGAAAGATATACCCCCATATTTTCACACGTATGTAGAATCTAAAATTGTCAAACTCACAGAAATTGAGAGTAGAATGGGTAATCAGAGGCTGGGGAGAGTGGGGAGATGTTGGTCGAAGTTGCAGCTACACAGGAGGAATGAATGTTAAGTATTTATCATGATAGATGCTAATTTGCTATAACATCAAAATTAAACAACAACAACAACAAAAACTCACACCAACATAGCTTAGCCCAACAGTTCTTCATATGTGGTCTATGGACTGCTGGGGTTCTCAAGACCCCTTGAGATTTTTTTTCCATTTTTTTAATTCAGAAATTTATTTGTTGAACAATCAAACAAGCTTTTAATGAAATATATATATATATATTAGATTTACCCCCAAGAGCCCCCCCAACTACCCACCGTTATCCCTCTCCACTCCCCCAATACATCTGTACAAATGCCTTAGGTTGTATGACCCTACACCTTATCTGGATTTAAAACATGATAATTGATCTCCTTTCTCAGTGGCCTGGGTCTAGTTCCAGCCTCCACAGATGAGTGAAGACATTCGACCCTTGGTTCTCTGGGTTATGCTGATTTCACTCAGCATAATTTCTTCCATAGCCATCCATTTACCGTCAAAGGCTGCAGTATCATTTTTTTCTCATTGCCGAGCAGAACTCCATGGTATATATGTACCACGGTTTTTGGATCCATTCATGCAGTGAGGGCATCTGGGTTGTTTCCATAATTTAGCTATTGTAAATTGAGCTGAAAATATGGAGCACTTCACGAATTTGCATGTCATCCTTGCGCAGGGGCCGTGCTAATCTTCTCTGTATCGTTCCAATTTTAGTATATGTGCTGCCAAAACGAGCACCCCCTTGAGGTTTTCTGTCAGGTCAGTGCTATTTTAAAACAGTAACAAGCAGTTATTTTCCTTTTTTCAATGGATGGGTGTTTCTGCTAATGACTCGCAAGCAATTGTGGATGAAACTGTGGGTGCCTTAACATGAAGCAACGCAGTGGCACTCAGCTGTCCTAGCTATTGGTGTGGATTTCACTTTATACAGCCATGGTGAGAAATAATGCCACTTAAGAATGTCCTTTGAGGGCTGGAATGGTGGCTCAGCGGTTTCGGCGCTTCCCTGGCAAGCACGAGGACCCGGGTTCAAACCCCAGCACCACGTACACAACTGAGTGTTGGAGCAACTAAAGCCATGTGAAAAACTAAATAAAGTTGTTTCTCTCTCTCTCTGTCTCTCTCACTGTCCTTCTCTCTTAAAAAAAAATTTAAAAAATTAAAAAAAAAAAGAATGTCCTTTGATTTTGTTAAATCTTTTTATTAAAAACTTATATATTTTTTTTAGGTATACATGACATAAGATTATACAATGGCATAATGATAAAAGCTTGAAGTTTAACTTGTTCTAATTCAGTCTCCAGTTTTCCCCCTTCTATAAAAGCTTGGAATGTGGGGCTGGAGCGGTGGCTTAGCAGTTATGGCGCTTGCCCAGCATGCATGAGTACGCAGGTTCAAACCCCAGCACCCACAACCAAGTGTCAGAGCAATGAGAGTCATATGAAAAACTCAATAAAAACTGATTCTCTCTGAGTCTCTCTCACTGTCCTTCTCTCTTTAAAAAAAAAAAAAAAAAGAAAAGCTTGGCATGTACCTTGTTTTAACTCAGTTCCCAGCATTTCCCCCTTTCACTTCCTACCACCCCT